>JAFFST010046282.1:50724-64240 GCA_022414735.1 Noturus placidus | reverse complement strand
AAAAAAAAAAAAAAAAAAAAAAAAAAAAAAAGAAAAAAAAAAAGAAAAAAAGAAAAAAAAAAAAAAAAAAAAAGAAAGAGAGAAAGAGAGGAAGAGAGAGAGAAAGAGAAAGAGAGGAAGAGAGAGAGAGAAAGAGAAATAGAGAAAGAGAGAGAGAGAGAGAGAAAGAGAGAGAAAGAGAGAGAAAGAGAGAGAAAGAGAGAGGAAGAGAGAGGAAGAGAGAGAGAGAGAGAGAGAGAAAAAAAGAGAGAGAAAGAGAAAGAGAGGAAGAGAGAGAGAAAGAGAAAGAGAGGAAGAGAGAGAGAGAAAGAGAAAGAGAGGAAGAGAGAGTGAGCATCACATATGCTATACATCAACAACAACTACATTTTTCACACGATTCATAAAATGGTGAATCTGTAGATCAGTTATCGTGTCCTTGATTGTCCATGCAGTTGAAGTCTCAAAGTGATCAGCGAAGGACAGAAAACAGACAAGACTCCGCCCACTTCTCTCTGTGCACCAGAGCGAAACCATGAAGGGAAAACCGGACCGATGCACGTGCCGATGAGGCTGAAAGAAGTACGCGGTACACTTCGAGCGATCTCCTCCTACGCTCTTAATCACACACGAACCGGCACTAGACTGCGAGCAGAAGCAGAAGCGATGGCGCTCGATAATGTCGCGGTCATCGTAAAGGCGTGAGCCCGACTGAGCTTCAGAATCAAGTACAAAAAATATAAACAACCTCGTAGACATGTTTAATAAAACAAATAAAAACACCAAAAAAACAACCTACTAAACATATGCAGTATTACAGCAAATCCCTTTAAGATGATGCACTGTAAGGTTTATCGTTTAAAAGGCACGATATAAATAAGTACAGGAAAAACAAGACCTTCGTCATTCAGTCCAAGCTGCTTGTATCATTTCTTTCCAATTTATTCGTATTCTTCTTCAGGCTCCGCACGGTTCAGTCGAATCTCACAGCACCCATGACGTCAGAATTCCCATCAGCCTCGTCTTCTTCATAGTTCAGATCACTGACGGAAAACATATTGCACATATCGAGTTCCCCTCTTCCCAAAATGTGTGGTTTTACCAGAGCTACCAATCAAGCACTCGGATAATGCTGGGCGAAATTTAGATTTATACATATAACATCAAGATTGCGTCATAAGTCATCACGACACGCTTTTTAAGGGCATAGTGGGTAAGTTTAGAACGCCGACCGACTCCGATCTGACAAGAACTGGACTTAAAGAGATGGTGTTTTTCTGCCACTAGATCAGGTCTCCCTTTAATTCGTATACGCTTCGGTTAAAAAACTAATAATAAAGAAATGGGGAAGCAGAAAGGGGACGTCAGTGAGCAGAAGTAGAGGAAGTCGGCAGAAGGTCGGTCTCACGTGGTAGCTGCATATTTCATTGCCATGATGCGCTCGAGGCCTCGGTGTACTCGCCTTTTAAACGCGAGCTGCTTGCTGAGAAAGCCAACGTTAAAGGAATACTCCGGAGTTTCTTACACCTCGTGTTCAGCTGTAACGAATGAGCACTGGCGCTCGGGTTCTGCGTTCGGACAAAAAAAACGCTTTTACGTGAACATTACACTCTGAATTCTCTAAAGCGCTTCGACGAACGGGATCGGAGTCGCTCTCCTGATTGGTCGGAAACGCATTGATGACTTTTCTATAGCGGCGGCGGCTCAGATGGTGGTTCCGGCTGCGTTCGTTCTCGATTCCTGCGAGGAGATTGAACACTTCCGGAAGAAGTCTCCAATGTCTGCGCTTTTACTATAAAACAGCGGCGCTCTCGCGGCTGTCTCGTTAACAGGACAGGTCGCAATGGCTTTTTAACAGCTGCTAGAACTTGTGCATATAACTGTACCTGGATAGAAAGTATCCAAGTCGCTCGTTCATTAATAAAGCGATGTAGTGGTTGGATAATCGCCGTGGTGTAGAACAGGAAGTGCTGTAATTGGCAAAGACTCCGTATCGGTAATATGGTACCAGCTGATTATTTCTCTATAACTGCGTGCTGCTGTATTTCACTCCTTATGTAATGATGGTTCGGATATGACAAAACCTCAAAATAACTGTAAGGAACTTTCACGTCCTCGGACCTTTACCGAATTTCCTTTTCATTTGCGTTACGTTTTCACAAGTTATTAACACAACTCCTAAACCACCCAGAACCTATTTATTTAAATAAGTGAGTACTGAGGGTTTATTTTTGATTAAACCGACAGAGATGAGAAACACAACAGTATTCCTTTAATGGCCTGCCATTAGAATACACCGAGAGCCAAATCATTTCCTAGTACGCTGATAAATCCATGGGGTTTGATACTAAAAATCTGATTACACACACACACACACACACACACACACACACACAGCTCATGTAAAAGTCACAGGAAACAAACTGGAGTACCATGTGAGCACAGGTATTAAAAAAAGAAAGAAAAAAAAAAAAAAGGTTGCCATTAACAGATTTATGAAGCGCTCTTGAAAGGTTTCTGCAGAGGATTATGGGAGTGCGAGTGAAGATCGCCAGTCCGATTGACCCGGTTGTATGAATCCAGCCGCGTTACTGTAGACGTGTTTCGGTGAAAAGTGAACGCGGCATTAACATGTTGAACGGGTCAGAGAAAATCCCAATCTGCTATTCCGTATCCACGTTTGGGCTCTGCCGTCAGTCCAGTCCAATACGAGTGCAAAACAGAAAACACGTCCACGTCCAGCAAAAATAAAACCAGGACCAGGAACCCAAACTAGAAAATCAAAGAAAGAAAGAAAAACAATTCCAAAATCTTACACCAGAGCAGGGCTTTGGTCTTTCCTTTGGTGAATCCAGTTTGAACAGAAATGCTCATAAAAACACGCAGTGCTTTGTGCGGCGGGCCGGCAGTACGAGGGCCAGGTCCGGATCTTTCTCGCCATCCTTGTGTACATCTGAAGATGTTATCGCAGTTCCACGCTCATTTATGCCCGGGTATTTAGCTGCCTTAAAAGGTAGTGGAAGGATTCCCTGCAGGCTCGAAGCCTCCTTCTGTTCTCCCAGCCTCATCGGGTGTCCAAAACGCAGTGTGTGTGTGTGTGTGTGTGAGAGAGAGAGGGAAAGAGCCTGTCTGTGCACTCTATAAGAAGTCCAGCTCCAGAGCTTGGTGTAGAGACACCAGGTCACCAAGAGTAGAGATTCGCCAGAACGGCATGTTGTGCTACACACACACACACACACACACACGTTAGATATTCATTACATTCGAGTGCAGAGATAACACACTTAAACTACAGCAACACTGGCCCTTAAAGAACATGTAAAATGCGTCAATCATACGCTGTAGCAAGAACAATGACGGTCTTGCATTCTGGAGTTAATTATTGTCTGACGAAACAAAAACAATCCTCACAACACCTCAAACATTTGGATCTTGGAAAAAAAAAAAGATATATAAAAAAGTACTAAAAAATTAGGTGATACGACAAAAACATCGTGTTTCTCAAAAACAAAAATATTCTACAATACGCTATAAGCATCAAGACACGGCACACAATAAATAAATAAATAATCAAAAACAAACCAAATTTTACATAATGCCTCAATAATAAAACAATTGCATTCTTATTTAAACAAGCATTTTTTAAATATATTAAATAAAAATAAAGTTAATCACAAGTTCGTTTATAATTATTAAGAACAAATTAAATGTAATAAGATATTCATAATATTTATCATATCAAATTTAGTATAATATTTTTTTTTTGCTACTTAGCATTTAATTTTTACTTTCTTTTACTTTCATTTATTTATTTAACTCACTGCTGCGTGTGTTTTTCGCGGTTGTTGTTTACTGTTCTGCTAACTGAATTTCTCTCATGGATCGATACGGTACTCTATCCCTCCATGATATCCTTGCCTTACCTGCTTAGCCGCAAACTCCTCCTCCCGGCCATCTCCTATAACCACATAGGTCACCTTCTTTCCAAAACGTGACACGATGCGCTCGAAGCAGCTTTCCTTCCCTGTCAATCAACACAAACATCTGACAAACCAAAACACTAAACGCAAAACAGCTCTTTGATACAAAAAAAAAAAAAAAAGACCTCTTGACCAAGGAGTGAGAAAGCCAAACGTTACCGATCTTGGTGGCGCTGTAGATGTTGTTGACGGGGAAAACATCCCCGAGTCCGTACAGGAGCACTTTAGCCAGAGCAGGAACCAGCTGAGTGGTGGTGACCAGAATATTCATACATCTGCCCCTGCAATCAAATGAAACATCATCACGAGCCATGAATAAACCTGTCCAAGCAAATTCTACATGTGGCAGATGTGAGAAAGGTCAAAGGTCACGATCCTGACCTGGACTGGATCAGCAGGAGGGATTTGACGGCGGTGCTGAGCCAGCTGTCCGTCACGGTCTCGATGTCACTACGCACTCGCAGCAGCAGCTCCCTCTTCAGGGGACTCAGCAGAGCTGCACAGACAGAACAGCCTCATTAAGCCTGTTCCGCGGAGCCAGGACAGCTTTCATTTGACCGCTAATCTAACAATGCTTAAACACTTCATTAGGCTCCTCATCTTCTTCAGTCCGTCCGCGCCGTCTCTCAGGTTTATCGATATGGATCCGATATTACAAAACCGATAACTTATGGAAAAATGCTTAAATATGGGGGAAAATATCATCTGCAAGATCGATTATCTGTCTATCTCTAATCCAAACCAAAAGTTAGCGGGGCAGAAAGCTTACCTCCTACATTCCCTTTGTATCCATTGTAGATCTCTTTAAGGCGGCGGTACCGAAAGGCCAGCTTGCGCATCCAGTCAACTCCACCTTGCACTGCAGGGTTGGAGCTTTGCGCTCCTGCTCCACCCGTTCCACTGAATCCATCGTTCGAAAAGTTATAGTTGCTGGAGGAGAAGGAGGAGGAGACGAACCTACAGTTGTACTTTTATCCATTATAATGTAATTAAAAGCTGAAATATGACTAGTACATGTTTAACAGCGAAGCTACAACAGGCAAAATATATCTTAATACTTCACTCTGTTCCCGCATTACCTCAAGTCTTGTCCGTTGTCATCAGAGGACACGTCCTCAACGTGGACCTGATCACACTCCTAAACACAAACAGATTGCACTTAAATTTCCCCACACGGATCCAGGAGAAACGGCGAAACGAGAAATGCAGCTCACCTCCAGATCGTTGAAGAACAGGTGCGTGTCTGCGAGCTCAAAGATCAGTTCCTCCATCTGCAGGCCCAGATTAAGCACCGTAGCAGGTTCCTGGAGGAAGAGAATGCAAAACTCGGATAGGTCGGTATAAACGTGTACTATGAAGCCTTTGTTTTAACCCCACAAGGGAAGAACAGTGTACGGTACGTATAAATTCAACGCATATTACATATCCACAGCCAGCGCCTGTTGTTTAATATTTCGCCACCCTTTGCATATTTGCGGTACCTTGCCGAACTTTTGTGCAAATGACCCCGTGAGAAGAGAGTGGAAAATGATGATGGTTTCATCCAAATCCCACAAGAAGACTCTCTGAGAAAGACAGGAGAGATGAAGTGAGGTTCGCAACAAACCGGTATTGTAAGAGAGCTTAGACTCAGGTGACACCACATCGTCTCTACCTCCAGGTCGTTGTCTGTCGACTGGCCACTGTCAGATTTCTTTCCTTTGCCTTTCGCTTTGGGCGGAGCATTTCTGCGGGCGGCTTCGTCCTGAGCCGCGCCCAGGGGGAGGGTTACGCTGGCTGGAGACGCAGCTAAGAAGAGAAAGAGACACACACAGAAAAATAAATAAAAGTGTGTTTTTCTTTTTTTATTTCTAAGACCTAAAATAAATGAGAAATATAAATGCTTTCCCCCCCCAACAGGACTTGAAGTGGAAACATTACATAATAATAATAATAATAATAATAATAATAATAATAATTTATCAATTTGTATAGCGCTTTTTACAAATGGTACATTGTCTCAAAGCAGCTTTACAGAAATATCATTTTTACATTTACAAGCGACTTACTAATGAGACCACATTCACACAACAATGGTAGCAGAGCTGCATGCAAGGTGATAGCTTGCCATTGGGGGCAACTTAGGGTTCAGTGTCTTGCCCAAGGACACTTCGGCATGGGATCACCCGGGCCGGGATTCGAACCGCCAACCTCACGGTTGGTGGATTAGTGGACAACCCGCTCTACCGATTGAGCCACAGCCGCCCTACATACAGTATCTCACAAAAGTAAATACATTAATGTACATCAATACCTGTGTGTTGAGTTATTTTGAGGGGACAGTAAATTTACCCTGTTACACAAGCTGTACACTCACTACTTTACATTGTAGCACAGTGTCATTTCTTCAGTGTTGTACATGAAAAGATATCATCACATATTTACACACATGTGAGGGGTGTACTCACTTTTGTGAGATACTTTACGATGAAAGTGCGTGGAATAAAAACACTTCGGGATGTGCTGTTGCAGGAAAATAAAATCAATGACGTGGTTGTTCAATGTGGCCAGCAAAGCGGAGTTACTATTACAATCCTATTACTCTTAATACTATTACAAGTTAATTACATTTACATTTATCAGACGCTTTTATCCAAAGCGACTTACAAATGAGACACACTCACACACCAATGGTAGCAGAGCTGCATGCAAGGTGCTAGCTTGCCATCGGGGGCAACTTAGGGTTCAGTGTCTTGCCCAAGGACACTTCGGCATGGGATCACCCGGGCCGGGATTCGAACCACCAACCCCACGATTAGTGGATTAATGGAGAACCCGCTCTACCGACTGAGCCACAGCTGCCCCGGCTAAATTATTATTCTCTTATAATTATTTATTCCTCTTATACCACAACAGGCATTTTTTTTTATTACTTGGAATCTAATGGAACGTCTGTAAAACAAGTTCCTGTTCTTATATAACTTTAAAAAAAAAACCATATAACTATAAAAAATAAAATCAAATCAAATCACACAGCCCTTTGTCCTCAATTTTTTCCATTATTGGAAGAGTTTACCTCGGACACTGTAACCGAGACTACTGTTAGAGCCGCCGTTATGGAAAATTAATCTTGTGACCAATCAGAATCGAGTATTCGACTGTGCACTGTGGTTATAATACGCTTTCTGAAAGTGATTGTGATAGGCGTGAGGTACCTGTAGAGCTGGGCAGTCCTGTGGAGGCACTAGTCTCGGTCTTCACAGGCGAGTAAGGCGGCACGGAGACGTCGTCTCCGTCCGCTTCGCTGCTGGGGGGTGCGGGCGGGAGGTAACTGTTGGGAGGAACATAATACTGGGAGAACTGGTTCTGTCCCAGCGAGTTATAGCTGGAGAACTCCTGCAGGTTAGAGAAGAAAATAAGTAAGAGCATGCAATCTTCATCGCAACGGCCAAAGTTTTGAGATGACATTTAACCTGATCGAAGGTTTAACTTTAACTCCAGCTGTTTTTCTTTCTTTTAAATGTAATTAACGTGGGGTGGGCTCTGTTGAAGCTCACTTGATGTGTAGCGGTAGCTGTGGTGACAGCAGGGGCTGTGGGGATGTTGGAGTACACACTGGACGTAGTGAAGCAGGAACCTGAAGCAATAATAATAATAATAATAATAATAATAATAATAATAATAAGCAAATAGGAGACCATATGAGCAAAATGATCAGAGGAGATCAAATTAAAACATGAAAGAAAAATGGAAATGTTTGTGTATTATGAGAAATGACGGAAAATGCAGGTTGAGTTTACATTATTCAGTAAAACGCGAACACGTAGCTGTACGTTAAACTCTGTGGGCGAGACTCCGTGGATTTCATCCGTTACATTTATTGCTAAATGATTATTAATAAATATATGTATTAATGTTTATTTTTTAAAAACACAATTTACGTAATTAACAGGCTAAATTACTGATTGAAATCTGTGTTAATCTCCTGATTTCTCTGTTTAGTGTTTTATTTAAACCATTTGAATATTTACATTAAATTTAGTTAATGTATACGCTGTACGTACGTCCCTCTGAGGTTAGAGAGAGAGAGGACAGTCGGGTTACTGTTAAGTCAGGGGGCTCACAATCGTCGTTTTTTATCGACGATTAAAGCAAATGTTATGAAAAAAGAAAAAAAAAATCTTACAGCTTTTAAGCGGCATCTTGAAATCAGGAGCGCGAGGAGGGCTGAGCAGTATCCGTAAGCATGGAATGCAAAGCACAAAGACTCCATGCAAACGAAAGACATTTGCAAGAGTAGAGCAGCGCGAGCTTCGGGTCTACGCTTTGCCCATGAGTCAAATTGCAATTCACTGCCCTTTGCGCTTATTTTTAACCGACCGTTTGCACGAATACTGCTCTGCACTCCACAATGTCGGACAATCATGGAGTTCTGTAAATCACATACAGAGTAATGCATGTGGCTGCTTAAAGTCTACAACAAAAACAGCGCATGAGAAGCTTAGCATTTGTAGGAAGTGCAGAAGTGGGACAAGAGTGAGTGAATGAGTGAGTGAGTGAGGGAGGGAGGGAGGAAAGGAGCCGCCTTGCCTTGGCTGGGGTACGAGTAGTGGGTCTGGCACGGCTGCGTTGAAGTATAAGCTGTGCTGAAGCTGAGAAACGGCGTCTGGCCAGCAGCGGGCATGTCCTGCAGCCTGGGCTCGCTCTTAATGCCCGGCCACATGGCACCTATGGTCACGCGGGTGTGGGTGAGGCATGGAGCAAAAAGAGGACACACATACACAAGAAAGAGAACGCAGAGACAAGAAAATGAGATGAAGCGGACGTGAGTGGAAATGCGAATGGAAATGTGAATGCGAATGGAAGCTGCGTGTTCAGTGACTGGTGCTTTAAATGCAGTGACAGCACGAGTGGTAAAGTGGTATGAAGAAAAAGCTCCAGGTTGGGACAGACCGAACGGAGGCAGGCCGTAGGTTTGGCCCGTCTGGCTGAAGGTGTTGTACGCTGCTGACTGACCCAGAGAAGAAAACGCCACCTGGCTGTCGTACGTGGTAACTGCAGGGCTACAATACACAGAGAGAGTGAGAGAGAGAGTGAGAGAATATCATCAGGAACGGGTCTGACACCTAACGTGCATGCGTGGCATACTGGGGGTATTTCCTTATACCATCCAGCCAGCCATCCATCCATCTTCAACCGCTTACTCCTTTTCAGGGTCACGGGGAACCTGGAGCCTATCCCAGGAGGCATCGGGCACAAGGCGGGGTACACCCTGGACAGGGTGCCAGTCCATCGCAGGGCACAATCACATACACACTCACACACTACGGACACTTTAGACACACCAATCAGCCTACCATGCATGTCTTTGGACTGAGGGAGGAAAAAGGAGCACCCGGAGGAAACCCCCAGCACACGGGTAGAACATGCAAACTCCACACACACATGCAATATTTTTAAAACTTTCTTATGGACCCCCTGCAATTACACCACTGACCACTAGGGGCAGGGGAAACATTGCACTAGACGTAGAGTACATAATACATAGTGCAAGTGTACTGTACTTCATTTGGGACACAACTTTAGTATTTACTCTGCGAAGTGTGTTTCCGGAACAGAAGTAATGCAATGAGTAAATGTACCGCGCGCAGACCAAATAATCGATAACGAGATTCGTTGACAACGATTTTCATAAATCGATTATTATGGATTAGTTGTTGTAGCTTTATTCAGGATAAATCTCCCTTAACAACGGTGCTGAGCTCTTACTTGTTTCCTTGGTAGATGTGTGAGGTATATTCAGATTCTGTAGCTGCGAGTTCCTTGCATGTCTCTACTGAAAGACAAATAAAAAAAAAGTATATTATATATATATAAACATTACTTTAATACCAGTCACGACACAGAACCTTTGTGGTGATGATAATAATAATAATAATAATAATACCTTTAGTATAAGAGCGATCTGAGTCACAGCCTGATGATATGTGTTGATTTGAACGGTCTTGATTCCCTGGAACTGATAGACACCGCAAAGTATATTTAAAATACAAACTAACTGATAAAGCTGATAGTACCATGAGCTTCTAGTAGTAGTAGTGAGGCTAAAGAAGGATGAAGTATACAGACCAGAATCTAGGCGAACAGCGGATGATGGACGGTAAGTGGTGACCTCAGAGCCTAAAACGTCTGGTCTGTTGTTATGATCAACCGTGCCTCTATAAAAACAACAACTATTAGGTACTCGAGATACAGGAAATGCAATATGTTCGTTATATATCTCAAAATTACCTCGCATCTTCTTCCTGACTGACTTCTGGGTCGTGCCTCGCTTTCTTTGCCTGTTCAGTCAACACACATGGACACATTTCTGGTCAGAAGGTTCTCATATCAGGATCGGTATCCACGAGCTCAGAGATATTAGTGCATGGAGAAGTGTGTAAATAAATAAGGTGGACTGTTAACGGTGGACTGACCGGGAGCTCCGCCGCCTCCTGTGACTCCTCCATGATGGTGTGTGTGTGTGAGGACGGCACTGTGTGTCCTGACGTGTCCGGTTGCTCACACTCTACTGCTGCTCCTGGCCCTGTGCAGGCCCTGAATCACACACACAAACAAACACACATACTTTTACACACATTACTCCTATCTCTGTAATCATGACACTGTGTAACGGAGAGCTATAAGAAGATCAGCTGTGTGTGTGTGTGTGTGTGTGAGAGAGAGAGAGAGAGAGAGAGAGAGAGAGAGAGAAAAATTAGTCTGCGTTAACTTCACAGCTTTAGTAATCGAAGGTGTAAGTCTCAGTGATCATGCGGTCATCCATATTGTTTCACCGCCACCCGAGAGGCTTCAGAAGATCTAATGAATAAATGGAAATCCCGGGAAATTTAACCACCATGTCTGAGTCACACCTGTGACATCATAACCGCACGCGCACATGCACACACACACAGCATCCGAAGGTCAAACGGTTAACTGTCAGGGATTTCCCATCATTCCTTAGATCTGTTTACAGCCTTTCAGATGAGTCACTACACATCATGACTAAATAACACGTCCAGTCAGCAGGACTGCTCATTTCAAGACGCTTCTCTCTTCCAGTGTTTAGGTACTTCTCGTTAAGTATGACCTTTGAAAATATAGAAAACTGTTACACATCATAACCACAGCTGAGTGTTTCCCCGTAGACCGGGGCGAGAGTCCGTGCTTTGTTTTACACGCCGCTCCTATGCAGGTTTACTACCTCTCCCTCGGACGATGGACAGATAATAATATTCCTAACACTCAGGACTTTCCAGAGTCTGTTTCAGATGCTTCCAAGCATGAATTATTATTATAATTATTATATCATCATCAGGAAGCCTGATACTTCACCTTACGGAATGAAAATTTCTACAGGACCTTTACAATTTCCAAAACAGAAGATGTTATGTCTGTAACGCTTTATACAGCCGAGGTCATACATTTATTTACGCCTTGCAGAAACTGCAAAATGTCCATAATAATAATAATAATAATAACAATAATAATAATAACAATAATAACAATAACAGGGATGATACAAATTGTATTTTGTGTTTGTTTAGTTCTGCCTGAAAACACTATTTCACATAACAGATCTTTACATATACAATTTTTACAGGTCGACTGGTAAAAATGAAAAGCTGTGCTGGCATTACGTTACACTTTAGAGCTCGACCGAACGATCAGTTTTGCCGATTAATCGGCACCGTTTAGCCTAACTATCGGTTATCGGGGAAAAAAACCACAGCGATATTTGTGTCACTTGTGGGAGTGGCTGAGAAGTGTGCACTGTCGTTATACAGTACAAGAGCGGCCTCTAGAGGCCAAATAACAACCTATAACAGACAAATATTGTCCTGTTATTTGAAGTGTTTTGTTTTTTTATTATTCATTTTTGACATCTCCAGGTTCAGTTTGGATGTGCATTGTTTATTTACGTTAATATTTACTAACAGTTAATATATATTAATATTTATTTCAGGAAAAAACACAGTATATTTTCACAGTGCAGTTCATTTTGAACTAACGTTCAATAATATTTTACTCCGAGTGTCACGTTTTCATTCGGTATCAGTTTTAAAAACCATCGGTTGATTAATTGGTTATTGGGAGGTAGGTACCACCCGACTTAAGTTATCGGTATCGGTGTACTGTCTTGAGTTCAAGAGGCCCATAACACGTCCTGTATTTAGTAGGGAAGCCTTATTTATTATGTGCGCACAAAACAGGACTGAAGGCATGAACAAGACAAGCTGTGTTTATGTACTCATTAAAGAGTACCAGATAGAGAATATTTTAGGCAGGTAGAAATGGCGGTAGTGTCGTGTGTACGTGTTCTTGATTAAGGAAAGAATTGAGCTTCTCACATCCCATATCTGATCCACAGCTCCTCCCTGACTCTGATGTGCCAGGGTTTCATTTCTTTCTTTATTACTGGTATTATTATTTATTGCCTAACATTTACCACCCCTGCAGAATGACTTCCTGGGTTAAAAGAGTCAGGATGAAGCTTGTCCCAACCTTTATCTAGGAGTTAAAATTAAAATCTGCAGCGGCTGCGTGTTTACATCAAGGGCGAGAGCGTCTGTGCTGAAGGTGAAGCTCAATCCATCTGCCATACAGAGCTATTCAAATCCGCGTCCCAAATTGCTCCGTACTTACTCCAGAGTGCACTAGAAAAGGGCGTAGAGACCATTCTTCACGCGCGCTGTATCAGTCACTTTTTAGGGAGTACGCGGCTATTTGGGACGCGGCCCGTGTGTTATCCTAATTTAAAGCGATGGATTTAAAGCAAACAAACAAACAAAAAAAACCTCTTTAAAGATAAAAAAAATAAAATAAACTAGCTTACTTTATTTCTGAGAATTGGTTTGCCACGGACACGGTTTTTTGGCGACTTTATTAATAGATCAATAAGAATGCCCTGAATTTGAGATGAAAGGAAAACAATCCGCGAGTGAACACATTAGCTAAAGCTAACGGTAATAGCGAGACGTGTGTTGTGTGCACAAAGCAGGACCTGGTCTCAATGTGCTCATATAACAGGTTAAATTATTTTTATTTTAAAAAGCAGTTATACGAATACTTGAAACTGAATACACAGTTCGACTCTGCATGTTTTTTAACACCCAAGACTAAACCTAATCTAGCGTTAGCTTAGCAAGATAGCCACGTCGTTAAGCTAGCGTGTATTATTTAGCTTAGCTAACCGGATGGTTACTCCATGACCTTAAAATGCCGCTAAGAGAGAGAATTAAACTCGATATATAATAATTATATATACATATAGTATAGATAAATCCTTACCATTATACTCCGTCGTTCGAGTCGAAGCGTTAGCTAAGCTAAGCTAAGCTAAATATCCTCCGGGCTGAAATTTTACACTATAGTGAAGCTCTTGGGTTGTTAGGGACAACTATTTGGCAGGAAGTACAGCATGCGCATGCGCAATAGCGAGCGTACAGCGTCCGGTTATTACCGCCTTTACTGTAAAGTGGTTTTATTCAAATTTTACAATTTAAATTGTGGTAAGAGTTTTATATATATATATA
>JAFFST010046282.1:32822-50592 GCA_022414735.1 Noturus placidus | reverse complement strand
CTATAATACTATATACTAGATTAAATATTCGGCTCATACCTCCGGGGCTGAGGGTTCGAGTCCCACTTCCGCTCTGTGTGTAAAGGAGTTTGCTTCGGGGGTTTCCTCCGGGTACTCTGGTTTCTCCGGAATCATTTTAATTCGCATTGAAGAGAATAAAAACCGAATAAAATGACAGGAACGTATTTTAATCACCCAAATAAGTTTTCTTTATTGGATTTATTTAACATTTAATAAACATCACAGTTAAATATTGAATAAATTCTAAATATGGTACAGAATGCCATGTAAAATAAATATACATGAAAATGTAAAAAATAAAGTGATAAACTTCCAAATATGGAAGAAAACAAACTTATGTTTCTACAGAAGGTTAGATTGGTCCAACAGTACAAACATACGCACCTTTTCATTTATCAAATTATGAAAGGCCTGTCGAAATTTACCGCAATTTTATCTTTTATCTGAGAAGTAGTCTAGAAGCAGTTACTTATATTTCTAATCATCTGTTGTTCAGTGTGAAGTCAAATTTCATTGCACAGTAGGAAAGATTTATAAGAGAGTGATGGGAGAGAGGGAAAAAAAAACACACTCTGGTCACTGTGTGTAAAATATTCAAACATGCAATGTTTGTGAATCGAAAAATTCAAGGTTCTTTCAGTGCTTGACCTAGAACACACACACACACACACACACATACATACATATGAATATATCCATCCATCTTCAACCGCTTACTCCTTTTCAGGGTCACGGGGGAACCTGGACATATATATATATATATATATATATATATATATATATATACATGACATCCATCTGACCGAGCGTGCAATTTTTATTTTCAATTTTATTTTATTTCTGGTATTAAAATAAAGCCAATTTTCTGATTTCATGATACTTGTATTAACAAGCAAATTCCATAAGCACACATCACAGTATGAAAGTGCTGGCTTTGAAGAGAAACACAAAGGACGTCCTTGTAAGTCACAACATTCAAGATGTCTACTGAATAACAGCTGAGAGATTTTGGAGATGGATATAATCAGATACTTTGGGGGATGGACGGGAGTGGGGACAACACCAAGATAACCCTGGAGTTATCTTAATGATGCAGAATTAGGAAATTTTAATTTCTAGTTGTTTGTGTAATACGTATAAACATGTCCAATTAAAAGAAAAAAAAAAAATGACAGTAAGAATCTCCAGCTATCATAGTTTTTTGTCCTCCTCATGTGCAATATTGCATTAAAGTACCATTTATACCATATAACTTTCCGTCTGCAAAGTTTGATCGTATGCAAATCCGAAAGGCAGCTAATTCAGTACCATGAGCTTTATCCAAAAGCCTGGCCATTATAGTCATTAACTCTTTAAAATGCCCAGGCACTTCTTAACTTTCCCCCGATAAGGAATATCCTCGTCCAGACACTTGGCACAGGGGTGCTTCAGGGGTGTAGTCCATTTTTTGCAAAGTCGTGACTCTCTTGAGTTCCATACACCTCACACGGACGATCACAAACGTCCACAGTGAGTCACTCGTCCGAACTCCATTATGGTCCCTCGTGTGTGCCGAGCATGTATCATGTGTTGCAGGTTTTTGGTCTGATTTGTGGGGACTCTGGGGGACTGGAAGAGATTACTGAAAGGCGAAGTCGGCTGGAGGGCCGTATGAGAAGCCTGGGAAAGCGCCGGCTGCCTCTCGGACGCTGCTAGTCAAGTACAGGTTGTCGGAGTTGGACACGGAAGTGGAGACAGGCAAGTGAGTGAACTCAGGGTCGAAGTGCCGGAGGTCTGTGGGACCCGACTGCAAAATACAATAAAGACAGGATATCTTAATATGTTAAAAAATATACAGTGCGCTCCACTAATATTGGCACCCTTGGTAAATGTGAGCAAAAAAGGCTGTGAAAAATTGTCTTTATTGTTTAACCTTTTGATATTCCTTGGTCTTACCCATTGTTATGAATGACGAAGGGAATTTGGCCTGTGTGTTACCACATGTTTACAAACCTGTGGAACAGGAAGTCCTGGTTGAACAATTTCCTGTTCCTAGTCACCCAAGTGTACTAAATACTGTAAAACATCAATGCGAATATACTTCAAATATAGCTTTCTCATATGAATTCATAGGGGTGCCAATAATTGTTGCAGACCTATATTTCATAAAGATTTTTTTGTATGAACTTGTGTTATGTTTGCAGGTGTTTGATATCCATGAGAGCAGAGTATTTTTGTGAATTTTGTGAAAAATTGAAAAGATTAAACAATAAAGACCATTTCTCACAGCGTTCTTTGCTCATATTTACCAATGGTGCCAATATTATTTTAGGGCACTTTTGATATTTATTATTTCATTGAACTTTGAATTGAATGAAAAGGATTTAGGCTGTGTTTACAATGTGATGCACTGAAATAAATGTGGCTTATAATTATGAGGGGTTATCTTTTGCTTACCACGGAGGGAATAAAAGGAGGCGTGATCTTCCTGGCCATCAGGTCGTCCCAGTTGATGGGTGAGAAGAAGCTGTGGTTCTTGAGTTCCAGCTAAAGAGATTTATTATAATAGTACATTAGAACCCAAAGCTTTTAAATCACACATAGAAATCTGTACAGGGATGGACTAGGATTAGTATAGGTTAAGAGCTGGACTGGGTTAAAATATGACTAGGGTTAGAACTGGGCTAGATATGAGTTGGACTAGATATGAGTTGGACTAGGGTGAGACTTGGACTAGGTTAAGAACCAGACTAGGGTTTGTCTAGGTCAAAAGGTGGACTACGCTTAGGCCTCAGTGTGTAAGATGGTTCATTGTATGTATAAAAAAACATAGCTGTAGTCATGGCAATGCTAAGGAAGCCAAAAAAGCCCTGGGAATGTGGTAGTGAGAGGTGCGATTTGTAACCAAACACTTACAAAGTCATCCTTCGCTCCCAGCCTCTTGGTGCGGTCCTTTTGTAGAAGCCCCTCGAGCAGCTCGCGCCCAGCGTTGGACACGTTCGGCTTCAGAACCAGAGACTTGTGCAGGATGTTGTTGTACATCTCAGCTGTGTTGCGACTGTAGAAAGGTGGCTAGAGAGAGAGGTTCTAGTTTAGACTTTAAGCATATTTAAAATACTGGTAGCTTACAGTAGTGGTGAATTTTGACTTACCAATCCGTAAAGCATCTCATAAAGGACAGACCCAAGGCACCACCAATCCACCGTGCGGTCATACGCTTGCTTCTGCAGGACCTCCGGTGCCAAATACTGCACGTACAAAACATGCAATCAGATCAAATATGCGACACAAATGCGAAATCTTTTATCAAACACGACTCGGAGAGGGCATAGGATGTTCTTTGCTTACCTCTGGAGTGCCACAGAATGTACTGGTGGTGCCGTCGGGTTCCAGTCCCTCCTTACACAAGCCAAAATCAGTGAGTACAATGTGGCCCTGAGAGTCCAGGAGGATGTTCTCCGGCTTGAGATCTCTGTAAAGAAACAAATCATTTATAAACAGGATTAGATGATCATTTGACCTGCTTGGTTGGTTTGTTTGCATGTTTGTTTGCATGATGACCACTAGGGGCGCACCTGTAAACGACATGCAGGGAATGGAGGTAGCCAAGAGCGCTGGCGATCTCAGCAGCGTAGAACCGAGCTCTGGGTTCCAGGAAAATCCTCTCTCGCTGGAGGTGGTAGAACAACTACGCGAAGAAATCAGAGCAGAGTAAAAGGTCAACGTCCTGACTGATATCATCACACAAATACAAACATTAAAGCCGACTATTTATATTCCAGAAAATACGATCATTACCTCGCCTCCATTGACGTAGTCCAGCACAAAGTAGAGCTTGTCGGTGGTCTGGAAGGAGTAATGAAGCCCCACCAGGAACGGGTGTTTGATGTTCTTCAGCAGAACACTGCGCTCAGCCATGATATGCTTTTGCTGGATGAAAAAAAACAAACCAACCAAGAGTTATGAATCAATATTGTGATGTTGACCACAGGAAACTGAGAAGAACAGTCAGGTTCGACAGTTTCTCACCTCTTTCTTCTTCAGAACGATCTTCTTCTGGAGCACCTTCACAGCGTAGTACTGTTCCGTTTCTTTGTGTCTGGCCAGCAGAACCTAGAAAAGAAACGTTTTACATTTACTCAAGAGGTCTTCCACGGACCGTGAGAAAAATTCCGACCCCATCCCGAATAAACTCCACTCACTTTCCCAAAACTCCCCTTGCCGATGATCCTCAGGTAGTCAAAGTCGCAGGGTTTTATCCTGTCAGACACGTGGAAAGAAAGGAGCCGATTAGGAACTAGAGACGCCGAGATAAACACAAGAGACTGACGGCTGAAATTGATGAAATAAAATCAATGGAAATGTACTCACTGGATCTCCTCGGCTAGCGAGCTTCTTGGGGAGGTCAGGCACATCTGGATCAGGAAGACGTTGAAAGGAAATGATGTTATTTGAAGCATTTAGGCATTAAACAACAGATTAGACCAAAAGCAGGTATGTATACAAGATACCATTTGTGCCAAAATGAAATAATTTAACTTTTTATTAAAAAAGCTATTGAAATTGGGGCGGCTGTGGCTCAGTCGGTAGAGCGGGTTGTCCACTAATCGTGGGGTTGGTGGTTCGAATCCCGGCCCGGATGATCCCATGCCGAAGTGTCCTTGGGCAAGACACTGAACCCTAAGTTGCCCCCAATGGAAAGCTAGCACCTTGCATGCAGCTCTGCTACCATTGGTGTGTGAGTGTGCTCTCATTTGTAAGTCGCTTTGGATAAAAGCGTCTGCTAAATGAATAAATGTAAATGTAAATTAAATTGAAATCCAATGGAATGCGTCCGGAGTCCAGCATATCCATGGGAAAACACATTATTGGCATTTTCATGCTTTGGTCTAAATAGAGGACATTTTGGCACAAACGGTATTTTCTACTTGTGCCTATACCTGGGGTGAGTCGATGTCGCCGTCTCTTCCCGGTTCCACGTTCTGGTTCTCGTCACACTTTGTGAAATGGTCTACTTGAGAGCTGTGAAAGAGGAGAACATGACTGAAACCACTAGATGGCACTAGATGTGTGTTCTGCACAGGCAAGATAGGTTTCTGGAGACGCACCGATAAGATCAGTGACATTTAACATTCTTATTTGGCATTCTTCAGTCTTTAAAGTTCGCACGAGAGCGAAATTTCTTTCAGGTTTACAAAAAAAAAAAACCCCAAAAAACAACACCTCTGAAGTGACAGACGAGTTCTCAGATGAACCTCAGTGACTGAGTTCACAGGATGACCCAAACGAGCCAGCCCTATTCGTGTATAACGGAATCAGACTATTATCCTCGTCTAGGGGACATGCAGGATTTACCCAAAGATGCTTACAGCAGCCTAGACGCTAGAAGGTAGGCAGGCTGAAAAGATTATTCTGGATTTATGGTGCAGCACAGAGATTATGCTATTAACGGAAGGTACAGCCGAACCCTGAGACCGATGGGATTACTGCACTAATTTACGCTGACCTCAGTTCAGTCGGATGAACAGAACAGCTACGGTGAATGAATGGACGGACGAATGAACGAACAGAGCCCTTGTGAGGTTCACTATCTAAACATGTCCAATGGACAGTCTTTTAAACACTTACTGTTGGCAGATGTGAGGGTTGGAGACCAGCTTCTGAATGAAGTCGTTTAAGCCCATCTTCCTTTCTTTAATGAAGGCTGGAACAGAAACACAGCAGGTTGTTTATTATTATTATTATTATTATTATTATTATTATTATTGTTGTTGTTGTTATATCGTTATGGCAGAGAAGTATCATCTAACCCAAATCAACCGAGGCCACACAAACACAATTTTCCATTATTTAAGTGAGTCGATGATTGACATTGCCATCTAGCGCTCTGCCTCAGAGCTTAAACAATGCTGAAATAAAAAAAAAACAGCTCTGAATTCTCACCATGAATAAAATACAAAAGGCCTGAATCATCAGAACCAATGGTCTGGCTTGAACACACACACACCCACACACACACTGACTCAGACGAGGCCACGTTTACACGAGCGCTATTTGAGCACATGTCTATCATGACCATTCAGGCGTGAAGGTGGGGACAGAAATCCCTTCTCAGATATCAAGTCCAGATATTTTTCTCCTAAAGTCACGATTGGATCTTCTCTTACTGGGCTACGACTCACACGTCTTGAACACGCATTGTGTTTAGGGCATGGAGAAATAAACATGCCACAGTGTTGTTGGGTACATGATGTAAAGGTGCATGCATATTTCTTTCAGGTCTAATTATGGTACTTAAAAAATACAAATAAAATAAGTACATAGTAATAGACCTAGCACAACAGATTTTCCTTTGATGGTACCACTCAGCCAATGAAATGAAATGAGCTGAAAAGTTTGGTCTAATTGTCACTGGGGTGGTACCATTGAGGCTATCTCTAATCTGCATCTAGTACCGGTCCGGTTCTACCTTTAGTTCAGTAGTACTTATGGTCCATTTCTATGCGCCTGGAATTCATTTGAAACGAATATATGCAAGGACGTAGATTTGCATATGCATATTATGGAAGGGCAGAATTGTAGAATTTAGTATCTTTTAGTCTTTGATCTGTTGCTTTGTATAATGTTATATTTAAATGTAAACATAGAGGTATAAACCATTTGGTTGTCAACATTAAACAGTCCCTTTTTCCCCCCGTGTGTCCTTACCAATATTGAGACCCCACCTACGCCCTTGAATAGATGCACATATATTTTGGGGGACGGGGTACAAAAGCAGCCTGGGTTGTGATTTTTCAGTAGTCAATGATACTAAAATAAGTACGTAATTAAATAAATAATACAGAATAACCAAACAGGTATGATGACTACTATGTTTTCCAGGTGTAAACGGTTTGAATTAAAGCATAAAACCATGCGTATGGTTCATTGATGAATGATGAATGAGTCGAGGATGTTTCAAAGTTTCAGGACATACCGGTGAGCACGGACACGATCCCCCTCATCCTGCAGTAAGTCAGATCACAGCGACTCTCGGTTACATCCATTTGACTGATCAGTCCGCGCGCGACACTCTAGCAAACTAATAACTAATAACTAATACAGACTGGAATGAGTCGGCCGCTCGCGCACACACACACACACACACACACACACACACACACACACACTAAATAAATAGATATACACAAACACCGGTTTCTATGCTGCCCGGTAATGTCAGTCTCACTGCGTCCCTCTCGCGCGCTGCTCCTTTTATACCGACCACGTGGGGTTCGGTTTGACAGGGAGGCGCGGCGGCGACGTCGTCACTCGCGTAACCAGGCAACTGTGGACCCGTGACGTCGCGGGAAGTCTCCCTTTATTAGAGCGCGAGAGGATCCGCTCTGGGTCTCTGGGGAAGACTCTCTCTTTCGCACTGGAATAAAGATGCTGTGACGTTTGATATGCGCGTGTATGTGGAAATTAAGGGACCGTCTCTAAATTGACATACGACATTGTTAAACACGGTTCTAACTTCAATAGCATGTGAAGGGAATGGGGTCGTCCATATATTACGTCATCAAATTTTCAGCCATTTTTAACCCCCGTGTCATCTAACGTCATCAGGCCCTTTACCCCCACCCCCTATGATGACGTCATCATCTTAGATGTACATTTTTACTTTTACTTTTAGGGGGTCTGGGGCTGCCATGTGTGGTCAGGAATTATCTCCTAATATTTTGTATTTTGTTACAATACCAGAGAAATACTGACGTCACACGCACATCTTGTGGCATATAAAACGCCACAGGATGTTGGTGTGATGTCAGAATTGTTGTTTGTTATTTTGGCAATTTGCCAATTTTTCAGTAAGTAAATAAGTAAATGATGGATGTGACGGGGTGACACTAAACACGGGGAAGATGCAAATACATTGATGACGTAATCACGTCCGTGAACCCCCCCCCCCCGTTGTCATCAGATGTCGTCGTACCCTTCACCCCCTCCCCCCCTTGATGACGTAATATATGGTCGACCCCTATGATGTACAGTCATATAACCAATTGTACAGTGTTCATGTGGGTGTCAGGTGTGAGGCACACCTCTTAGATCAGGGGTGGGAAATCTGATCCGGAAAGGGCCGGTGTGGGTGCAGGTTTTCATTCCAACCAAGCAGGAAGCACACCTGATTCCACCTGTTTCATCAGATGATCTCAGGTGTGGCTTCTGCTTGGTTAGAATGAAAACCTGTACCCACACCGGCCCTTTCCGGATAAGATTGCTGACCCCTGTCTTAGATTTTATCAAACTAACCTATTAAATCTTATGTAAATTAGACATGTATTTCACTGATCATTCACAGAATATACCACTATTTAAATCTCAATAGCATTTGAAGGGAATGATGTACAGTCACACAACCAACCGTAATGTGTTCGGATACGTGTCAGTTATGAGGCACACCTTTGAGATTTTTGATATTTAACCCTACAATGCATGAACCAAAAAAAAACTTCACGAATGTATAAAAGGGGTCAAAATAACCCGTACTGGATTGAATAGTTTTCTTCAAAAAAATAAATGTCCTATTAATTAAATAATATTTAAATTAGGCATGAATATGTCTAAATGCTAATAATTATTTAATTAATATGAGCTCTATTTTACATATATATATATATATATATATATATATATATATATATATATATATATATATATATATATATGTATGTATAAAGCAAATCCGCGATAGATCAATCAATCAATCAGAATGTTTGTGGGATTTTACAGAGCCCACTACTCCATTTCTAGGCCTACATGACAGCTGATGTAACTGCATTACATAACTCTTCTGTCAGCACAGTAAAATCACCAAACACCAAACATTGCTGGACCCACACACATACCGAATCACAGCTTTCATCCCTGACCTGCTCCAGAGATATAAATCTCATTTTAAATCGATTTACGCTCAATTTATTAATCTACTCCTCATTTCTCCTAATGGAGTCCGAGGTCAAGGTGATGCTCCGCTGTAGAATATTACGAGCTCAGTCGAGTAGAAGAAAAGTGTTGTCTCTTATTTGTTTCTCTTCCTTTTCAATGATATCGTGACACTTGCTGACAAGACTTTAAAAATATAAATCCAAATCATCAGAATGTCCTTGATGTCCTCGTTTCATTAGCATGGATACTAGTTCTGTATACATTTTATGTATTTGTTAATTCTATGCAAGTAAACCCTTCTTACTTTCACGCCTATTCATTCTAAAAATGAGATTTGAATGGTTAATGTCAGGAAGTTCGGGTCAGAGTGCAGGATCAGCCATGATAAAGTGCTCCTGGAGCAGAGCGGGTTAAGGGCCTTGCTCAAGGGCCCAACAGTGGCAGCTTGCTAGTTGAGAGCTTGAACCCTGGACCTTCTGATCAGTAACCCAGAGCTTTAACCGCCAAGCCACCACTGCCCTTCCAATAAAAAAAAAATATATAATTGTTTATATGAATAAAACTATCTAGAACACACAATGTTAAGGATGTCATGCTATTTTGAACATTATTTTACAGCCGATCTGAAAACTTTCAGTCGACGGAGTGGTTTCATTTTATTTTAAACATGAGTTTAGTACTATCCATATAATCTGGTGAGTCTATAATTTGATTAAGATGATGATGGTGAGCTGTCTGTTTATATGGCAGCAGAATCAAAGAATGTGATTTCAAACTTTCAGCCTGGGTCCAATCACTCATAACCGTCAAGTCGAGAGTTTGCGAGGCAGAGGATGAGGAAGTTCCTCTACAACGCTTCCTGTTTCAGTTAGTAGTTTACATAAAATTCTGAGGGATTTCCAGTCAGAAAGTACAGGGCAACCCCCTAGAAATAGATCCCAAGAACCATATTAGCGACATAAAACAAAACAAAACAAAACAGGTTACACTGCTCATCTGCTTGACAATGAATCCTAATAGTAGATAAATAAATGATTGTAAACTGATCATGGAGAAGAGGTATTCCCCTAACTGAAAGCTTTAATCATTCACGTTCACTGCGAGAGTGTCCATTTACAGTGATTAGATAACCATGTAGACCTGGTCTCGGGCTACATCTGAGCCACCTCTACTCGTTTTCCATTTCGCTATCCCCTTACCGGTGGCATATTTTTAGTACGATTGGCCCCATGGTCTCTCCTGCATGCCAGGTGGCCATACCAAGAGACCTCACTTCCGTTAAGAGACTTGACACTTTTCTGAGCGAATCTGCCATGTAACTCAGGCTCCGTTGTCATGGAGACAGCCATCTCGAGCTCATTTGGGTATGTGTGTGAATATTTGCATTACAGGAAGTGTGTCGCTGGGTTGAGTTCCCGTCTGCCATGCTCACTGAGTCATTCAGCGCTCTGGACGCCGCTCTCTGAATACACCTGCTGCTCGGGTGATAAGGCGACTTCAACAGAGTTCCCTGACTGAACAGTCTGTACAGCTCTGTTTCATGGGAAGGGTCCCAGTGGTCCTTGTAGCTAGGATTCTGCTCAAAAGTTTTGATCTGCATTTCTCCCTATGGTATAGTAGTGCCTGGTGTAATGACTAACGGCTAAATGGTGTTTTCACATCCTGTACATGAGTCCTTCGTACTACTCTATTGGGGAGTCCGACTGATGGGTCACGCGAGCTTTGCGACATTTGATAACGTAATTTATTCTTGAGCTTTCGTTAATCATTCATCTGATCATTCAGCCCGCTAAAGCATAATATACAAGCCTTTTTTTTATTCTCAAAGAGTATAGGATACAGGCCAAAACACCAACTAGTGGCTAACATTTAAACATAGGAAACATGCGAACATAGAAACTAGCATAATAGTAAACAAAAACTAGCATCCAACACACACACACACATCCAGGTTAGCTCAACTTACCTAACTAGTGATATAGGTTAACCTATCAACTTAGAGGCTTACACATGAACTAAATTATCACTAGGAGAATCATGCTAACACACAAACTAGCAGTGTAGTAAGCAAACTAAAAATACACATCTAGCTTTAACATTTAACCCTCCAGTTTTACTTACAGGCTAACCCGTCTACAAGTAACTTACATTCAAGCTACACTAGCCATATAGGAAACATGATTACACAGAAACTAGCATAATAAGCAAACGAAAATCAACTCCAGATTGATTTAGCTAACTGATCATACATGCTAACACACCAACTTGTGGTAAAGTAAAATATTTACCCTTAAGAGAAACATGACGACTCAGAAACTAGCATTATATCAAGCAAACTACAAACACACATCCAGCTTAAATCAACTGATTACCTAACTACTTAAAAATGACACAGATAGCAACTGTGCTAGCATCAAGGGTTGCCGGTTAAACGTACTGCAATTAGCGTCACTAGTAATGGCGAGGTAGGACGGGGTTAGTTAGAAGGTGGAAAACACGTGTTCTTCCTCAAAATAACTCCCGAAAGGATTTTAATTAGAATTCTATGCTGGCTATTTAAAAAAAAAGGAAAATAAATGAATAGCTATTTTCAGCTTACTATAATGTTATATTTTGTTCTCTAGATTACAGAGTTTTCTGATTCAAGGAAGTAACTCTTCATTATTAATAGCAGGTGTCGTAAAATGAGCCGAACTGCACACATTTTTCCAAACAGGACGTATCGGACAAAAGTCCATCATCGGCTGCGTACGCAACATGCTCCTGAGGCTGCATATCGTTTTAGCTGAACAGCTAGAAAGATTGGGTTCATTTTTACTTTGTTTCGACAGGTCATAAATCACGCACAACCTCATTCATTCATCCAGCTGTTTAGGGATTGTGTCTTTTCCAAATGCACACGCAAGCTTCTGTGCTGTTCCAGTAAAGCACGCAGTATCTTAATAAAGGCATCACATTCGTGCAGAACGTTTCCTTATATATCTAGAGAAAGGAGTGGAGGAGAAAATTCACTTCCTATTACTGAACGACAGGAATCTGATCAGTTTCTCCTCGCAGGAGGAAAACAGGTCCAAGCGATGGAATAGTAATAAGATATTTTGATTTATTCCTGAGTTGCAGACTAGTATAGCTTCTGGCTATAAAAGAGAGATTATGCGTGTATGTGTGTGTGTGTGTGTGTGTGTGTGTGTGTGTGAGCGAGAGAGAGAGAAGATCAGAGAGTAGCACAACATCATCTGTCTGTATTGGTCTGAGACAAAGAGACAGAGTGCTGGCTGTCCGTTATGATTATAGATTATAGATGAAATGGAGCAGAGAGAGAGAGAGAGAGAGAGAGAGAGAGAGAGAGAGAGAGAGAGAGAGAGAGAGAAGGCTCTGAAAGAACACCAGTAAAGCAGGTAATAAAAATGATTGCAATGTAGTTGTACAAAGTAAAACGCGGTAGTGAGAGTTCATGAATATGTAATAGCGAATAGTTAACTGTCAAGCAGATGTCAGAGAAATGGGCAGAATAGTAGAGAAGAGAAATCATGGAAGATATTCATACAGATTTATAGCAGACTATTTACAATATTTAAAGGTGTGGTGCTGTAACGTATCAAGGATATGAATAAATGCACCCATTAACGTTAAGATTCACCAGTACACCAGTACAACTGCTTTGTGCTGCTTGAATTATTCTACAAGATTAAAAAATAAATAAAAAATTACAAACCTTTCCCTTCCCCTAACTAATCCCAACCATATCTGGTTAAACCTACGCATGGCTCGTGAGTTGCCTTTTTAGGAAAAAAAGATCAATCCAGCTCGTCCTGTGGGCGGGGCTAATTTCAGGGCTGGAAAGATATCTCCAGAAGCCTGAAATCAAAGAACCTAGGTAGACCCACTGCATGGAAAAGCAGTAAATCATGCTTTGTTTATTTTTTCCCCCCAATGGCATTTTTACATTTTTATTACTAATAGAGGTTCGGAAGCAAGTTACAAACTACCGCTTTAAAAAATAAATAAATAAATAACAGGCTGTGTTTTGCATGAAAATGGCAGACGTACAAACTAAATAAACTGATTTAAAAAAACACCAGAAGGCTAATGATGAACAGCTTTCTGCAATATACTAACAGTTGGCTAAATGAATCACTGAACCTTTGTTAAATGTGGTCTTCTTTAAGATAAATTCTTGAATATTTTTCCATCACGATGCATTTGATACCATTCCTGAATCTACAAGTCTACACGATCAGCAATATGTCGTTTACTTCAATGATAAAACAGTTCTTACCTATGAAGGATTTCTTGCCAGGCTTCATATCTGCACAAGGGTGTGTGTGTGTGTGTGTGTGTGTGTGACAGTGTGAGTCCCTCTTAGTGTGAGTGTGTGTAAGGAGTAAAAGCAGGCTGTAGGTGAAGCCGTAAAGTTTTCTACGTCTCCATCCTCCTGGCTGCAGTTTCAACGCGTCTGTATCTTCATCACGTTTCCCTCACACTGTCAGTCTTTCAGCGTCAGCGCTAATGAAAGCGGCAGCACGGCCCCGTACCTGTCCTCACCTCTTGTTCTTGTTCCTCAGGTGCACGGGCGAAACAAAAGCACAAGGTGTCAGGTAACACGCCGTCTCATGAGCATCCCTCTCGCACCCTGGGAAAACTGGTGTCTAGGTTACACCGATTACACACACGGGTCCTGAATATCACCCCCTGATTGCACCATCAACTGTTAAAACGTCCCCAGTCCTCCGCTGGTTCTCTCTGCGAGCTGTGGACGGACGAAGAAAACAACGACGTGGCTCCTTTGGTATCCTACAGCATCTTTTTGCTGGGACTCAGCATTTCCATGGCAGGCAAATTGTGTGCGCACCTGCACTCGCTCCAGAGGCAGAGAAAACGGGTCACTAATGACGTGCAAAAGATCACAGTGCATGAAGATGCTGGATTTAGTTTTGTTTCTTTCTTTCTTTCTTTTTTTTTTTTTTAAATAAATAGATATTCACATGGGCATTTGTTTTAACTCTGAGTATCTGTACTCAACGTACATTGTCAATAGAAGTGTCATGTTTATTTTAAAATATCCACTATATCCTTTCTCCATCACAGTGATGATCAATAATGGATACAAATCCAATCATTCATTGTAGCACAGGGTTGCATGGAGCCTATCCCTAGGAACTCAGGGCTCAATCACACACACACACACACACTACTAATCAGCCTATAACGCATGTCTTTGGACTAGCAGAGGAAACCCCTGAAGCACAGGGAGAACATGAAAACTCCACAATCCCAGAGGTGTGAGGCAAACGTGCTAACCACTAAGCCACTTCGTATTCCTGTACGAAGTTAGCAGCCACTCTCACATCACAAAGGGGATGTTGTTCTCGCTAGCACAGTTACAATGGAGTTTAATAGGAGAAAAACATAAGGGATAACGATCAGGTTTCGCGGTTAGCTCCTAAAAACAAAAGCGCTTCTTTCCTCTCTCCGTTTTCCAGCGATGTTCAGTGTAGAAATATTGGAAGCACTGGTGTAAATGCTGGATGCAAAGTCCTTGAACGCCATGCAGCCACAGTATACAATGAACTGCGGCAGACATTCGGCACTGCTAGTTAGAGTTCTACGAGAAGACAAGCGTGACGAGCATAAAAGTCGAAGCTTTGGAAGTGGATCTGTTTGAGCTGTAAATTACTAAAGTGCCGCTGCATCACACTCATCATCACTCTCGCAATCAGCAGACATGACGCGAGGGCTAAATTCCTCAGCACTAATCGAAGGTATTCGAATGGCATTACCCTACATGGGTAAAGTAGGAAAGCATTAACCTAAGCTTAGGTTACTGCCTGTGTGTCGTGTCACATGATCTCCCCCTGTCCATATGGGTTTCCTCGGGTTTCTCCAGTTTCCTCCAGCCCTCCAAAAACATACTAGTCGGGGAACTGGCTACTCTAAATTGCCATATTGTAAGTGTGTATGAATGTGTGAATGTATGTGTCCATGAGATGGACTGTTGTCTCATACATGGTGTATTCCTGCTCCTGGGATAGACTCCGGATCCTCCGTGACCCTGACCAAGATTATGTATAACATTATGTATTAATTCATGTTTGAATCTAGTATGGGTGGCTAAGTGGTTAGCACGTTCACGTCACACCTCCAGGGTCGGGGTATGCGTATGTGATTGTGCCCTGCGATGGAGTGGCACCCTGTCCAGGGTGTACCCTGCCTTGTGCCTGATGTTTCCTGGCATAGGCTCCAGGTTCCCCATGACCCTGATAAAGGAGTAAGCGTTATAGAAGATGGATGGATGGATGGATGGAAACTAGTATTTGAACCAAAACAGAGAACATAGCATAATGTTGTGCTAAAATGTGTTCAATTAAAAAAAAACAAAGAAATAAAATCAACAAACAGATCTGCTCCTCGTACAGATTTCACACTCGCTTTATGAGAAGCGATCACATTCTGATTACACTGCCTGCGGATTTTAATAGCTGGATTTTTAATGGCCCTGGTTAATGGAGAGTTTCCACCTTGTGCAGTAGGTGAAAATAGCTTCTGCTGGGTCGTGGAAAACAACAGCCACACATCAGTGATAAAAAGCAACGAGAGAGAGCTTGTGTAATGGCTTCATGGGAGCTTTAATGAACTGCTGCTCCATTATATCTATTATTATATTATCACCTAACTCCAAGGCCACTTCGCTATTTATTACCTTCTGCATTTCACACAGGCGTCTAATCAGCACAAAAACAACTGTGGCTTCATGGCCTCTTCATCAATTCCTCCAACAGTAGCAGTGCCTCTAATAAATCCTATTCCAATCATAATCCAATCCTTTAATGGAGGATGTGAGTGCACATTGTGTTCTCATATGCGAAAAACAAATCACATTCAGTTTATTAGTGAGCAGAGGTTTTTCAGGAAGGATTTTTGTGAAGGTGAAGGTACGATCTGGCACAAGTGAACTCAAATAAACCCATGTGACATCATGTGAACAATATGAGATAACGTGAAAATAAACGAGGGAAAGAAAGTGGCATGAAAAATTAACTGTGTGATTAAACGGTTAGCACGTTCGCCTCACACCTCCAGGGTCCAGGGTTAGAGCCCCGCCGGGGCCATGTGTGTGCGGAGTTTGCATGTTCTCCCCGTGTGTGGGGGTTTCATCCGGGTACTCCGGTTTCCTCCCCCAGTCCAAAGACATGCATGGTAGGTTGATTGGCGTGTCTAAAGTGTCCGTAGTGTATGAATGGGTGTGTGAGTGTGTATGTGATTGTGCCCTGTGATGGACTGGCACCCTGTCCAGGGTGTACCCCGCCTTGTGCCCGATGCCTCCTGGGATAGGCTCCAGGTTCCCTGTGACCCTGAAAAGAAGTAAGCGGTTGAAGATGGATGGATGGATGGATGGATGGATGGAAAAACAGAGAATTGTGGAAAAACAATTGCATAAAAATTAATGAACAATGTGGAAACAAAATTTCACATACACATACTGATACATTAATGAATGTGTAAGAATATGAAATAAGAAAATCATCTCCATCCATCGCTTACATTTATTCATTTAGCAGAAGCTTTTATCCAAAGCGACTTACAAATGAGAGCACACTCACACACCAATGGTAGCAGAGCTGCATGCAAGGTGCTAGCTTGCCATCGGGGGCAACTTAGGGTTCAGTGTCTTGCCCAAGGACACTTCGGCATGGGATCACCCGGGCCTGGATTCGAACCGCCAACCCCACGATTAGTGGACAACCCGCTCTAACAACTGAGCCACAGCCGCCCATACCTCTTATCCTTTCAGCGTCACAGGGGAACCTTGAGCCTATCCCAGGAAGCCTCCGGCACAAGGCGGGGTACACAGGGTGCCAATCCATCGCTGGGCATTAAGTGAATCATCTGAAAAAAAATTATATAAAAATAAATCAATCAGCAAGTGAAAAATTCATGTTAAAAAAATCAATTTAATTGAAAAAAAAAAAATCACATCTGAAAATAAATTAATCATGTGGGGAAAAAATCACATACATGTGAAAATTATCATGTGGAGGTAAAATTACATCTAAAAATAAAGGAATCAGTTGGTTTTACCATTTTAAAAAGAATCACACCTAAAAATAAAATCATATGGTAAAAAAGAATCACATGTAAAAATAAAATCATATGGTAAAAAAGAATCACATCTAAAAATAAAATAATTCGGTAAAAAAATCACCAAAAAATAAAGGAATCATTTGTTAAAATAAGTCACATGTAAAAATAAAGGAATCATTTGGTAAACAAGAATCGCATCTACAAATAAAGGAAGTATTTGGAAAAATATAACATGAAAAATTAATAATGTGGGAATCACTTGAAATGTATGAATCATGTGGGGGGGGGGGGTCACGTGAAGTAAATAAATCATGTGGGAAAAAATACAAGTGAAAATATAATAAATGAATCATTTGGAATGAATCATGTGTGAAAATAAACAAATAATCATGTGGGGGGATCATACGTGAAAACAAAATCACTTGAAATGAATATATCATGTGAAAATAAAAAGACATGCACTACATTCATAAAATTAACGTGTAAAAAAATCCTGTGTGGAAAAAAATGACATGAAATAAAGAACACAAAAGAATGTGAGAAACGTTAAGTGTCTAAAAAGCTATATTGACCTGTGAGTCATGTGATCATTCATACAGTAAGTACATTTAGAGTTTATTCAATTGCATAGTGACAATGTTTACATGTCAGAAGTCAGATGTGTGTGTGTGTGTGTGTGGGTGTGTGTGTGTGTATGTGTGTGTGTGTGTGGGTGTGCGTGTGTGTGTGTGTGTGTGTGTGTGTGTGTGTGTGTATT
>JAFFST010046281.1:55859-68406 GCA_022414735.1 Noturus placidus | reverse complement strand
TCTTTGGACTGGGGGAGGAAACCGGAGTACCCGAGGGAAACCCCCAACGCACGGGGAGAACATGAAGTGCGGAGATATATATATATATATATATATATATATGTGTAAATTTTATAAATATATATAAAAAGATATAAAGGATCATAAAAATTGCATTTAGTTGTTTATTTAGTGCTGCCCTGAATAAGTTATTTCACATAGCAGATGTTTATATATAGTCCACAAGGCACAATAATAACTTCATTTATTTACACAAATATGATTGATTCTTAATACTGTGTTGTTACCTGGATGATCAATGACTGTTTTTCGTGGTTGTTCAGGCCTGTTGCTGTTCCTAAGCTCACCATTCTGTTCTTTATAGAATGTACCAAATAGTTGATTTGACTACACCTAATGTTTTTGCTATTTCTCTGATGGGTTTTCTTTCATTTTTCAACCTAATGAAGGATTGCTTTACTAGCAGTGACAGCTCTTTGGACTTTATATTATGAGCTAACAGCAACAGATTCCAAATGCAAATGCAACACATAAAATCAACTCTAGACCTTTAATCTGCTTACTTGTAGGTGAAATAATGAGAGAATAACACACACCTGGCCATGGAAGAGTTGATCATTCAACTTTCCTTTTGTTCCCTTAAGAAAAGGTGGGGGAGTACATCTAAAAAGTGCTGTAATTGTAACCCCATTCACACAATTTGGATGTAAATACCACAAATTAAAGCTGAACATGTACACTTTGAGGCCATATTCATGATTAAATTTCAGCTCCTATATACAGAATCTCACAGAAGTAAGTACACCCCTCACATGTGTGTAAATATATGATGATATCTTTTCATGTACAACACTGAAGAAATGACTCTGTGCTACAATGTAAAGTTGTGAGTGTACAGCTTGTGTAACAGTGTAAATATACTGTCCCCTCAAAATAACTCAACACACACACATTAATGTCTAAACCACTGGCAACAAAAGTGAGTACACCCCACAGATGTAAGGGGTGTTCTCACTTATGTAAGACACTGTGGTGTACAGCTAAAATAACAATGATTTTGTCAATGTCCAAATATTTACTGAGTAGTGTGAGTGTGTGAGTGAGTGTGTGTGTGTGTCTGTGTGTGTGTGTGTGTGTGTGTGTGGGTGTGTGTGTGTTTTCACAAAAATGACAAATGTTTTGCATTTAAAGTAAATATTTCCAAATATTAGAGGTGTTAATAATTGTAGTATTTTGTAATCGAGTAATTCAGTGCTTTTGAAAGGAAAAGAATCTGTGTGGTTTGAATAAATGTGCACAATCTACATTTTACGTTTATGCTTATTTGTACGATGTGTGCAGTGGACTGGTACGATGCAGGGAATTCATTCCTCTTCTTCCCTGAAGGTAAGTAGCTCAAAATCTGAACAGATCAGGATAACGTCTGATTGTCAAAGGAACTCCATGCCCATCTTGTAGAATTAACCCTTTATGCACAGTCTAAATTTGAGCAGCACTGGAGCATTTTCTCCAGGTCTTGACCACAACAAGATCCAAAATGTATTTTAGTATGCACAACTAGGCACAAAAGCAGAGCACATCAAACATACCAAGAGACGGCTATTCAAATGAGATTTATGCACACAGCCATGACAAGATCCTCCCATCTTTAATTACCACACAAATTATGCATCGGCATAATACATCAGAACATAACAGGATTTACCCATTTTCTACTTTCATTTGCTGAATAATTGCTTACTTGGAGCTGCACAACCTTTGTAATGGAAAAGAAAGGCATATTAGGATTGAATGCTGGCTGCCTAAATCACCTAGCTGTGAGATTGCCTCTGCACTAATGAAAAGCACAACAACTGGCTTTAATTTGACAGACATTTAAATGTGGGTCTATATCTCATGTCTTTGCTCTGTTTTCGGTAATAAGTCATCAGTAACAGCTACCCTCTGAAAATTAATGTTACCATTTAATTACTTTAAAGCATGTCGCCTTTTTTTTCTTTTCCAGGTCACTATTAGGAGAAATATTCTTCCTCTGTATTTTAACACAAACCATTTTGCTGCGGCTATAGTATAATGAAAATAAATAACATGCAATTGGAATTGATTCTCATACAGATTAAGAAGATTGAGTATGACTGCAGCGCACAACAAGCCTTGATTAAAGTACATATAGTTCCAGATAAATATATGTAATAGTGTTAGAACACTGTCTGGATGGGAATGAGTGTTTTTCAGCATACTGCAGAAAAAGAGGGATGCGAGCGAAACTAAGGGAAAAGTCCAGAGAAAATGTTATTTTAAATATTGGTTGATGATATTACAAAATGGAGATATTTTTTTTTTAATTGTGGTTCTCTACAGCCAAAATTGTAGAATCCATCCATCCTCTACCACTTACTCCTTTATCAGGGTCACGGGGAACCTGGAGCCTATCCCAGGGGTCATGGGGCACAGGCACCTTGGACAGGGTGCCAGTCCATCACAGGGCACAATCACATACACACTCACACACCCATTCATACACTACGGACACTTTAGACACACCAATCAGCCTACCTTTGGACTGGGGGCGGAAACCCCCGATGCACCGGGAGAACATGCAAGCTCCGCACACACATGGCCCTGGTGGGACCCTGGAGGTGTGAGGCAAACGTGCTAACCACTATGCCACCGTGCGCCCCAGATTGTAGGATATATAAGTATATAACAGCATTGTCGCCTATATTTGTTTGTCTTTACAGTAACTATTGATGATGTACATTGAAAATACACGTGCAACTGTGTCCTTTTATTCTATTCATGTGAAATACTCATGTAAATATGGCTCCATAATGGAAAATCTTTCACCCTGTCAACAGGAGACAAGTTTGGATACCAGTAATGTCACAGCCATTCATAGCCAGGGGATTAGGGAGTAGAATTGTGCACGCTTTCTGGGTGGGAGGGATGGTATACACTCTCTTCCCTGTCAATCAGAGTGACACTAGCCAATCGTAGGTGTCTGTGAGCTCATGTACTGTATGTGGAAGAGGGCAGATAGAGCTTTCATCCATGTGTGTTATGCTTCCCTGTGATGCAGCATGTGCAGCAGTTAGAAAAGATGTGTTGGGTTTCACATGTCACAGAGGAAGCATTTGTTAGTGTTCACCCTCTCTGGCTGTCACGTACAGTAATAGGGGAGCGCTGGCTAGTGGGTGGGAATTGGCAGGTGATTAAATTAGGGAGAAATATGGAGGAAAATAAAAAGAAATACTTAAAATGTCAAATTAAACATTGATTTTTCTTAATTAATCTGCTGTGTGTAGTCAGGCAGGTGTTGCACAATCTGACCTGCAAACTAGAAAGAGAAACTCGCGAATCAGAGATTTCCTGCAAATCAAAGAGCATTACTTACAGAAAGGGACAGAACATACAGTATACAGTGCACTGTATGTTTTTAAACAGTCTGATCTTTAAGCATGATCGGGGCAGTTTTTCTAGCAAGACCAACAAGGCAATTTAAATCTGTTCTGAAGAACAAAAAGCTTGGGTCATTTATCATTTATCAAAGGTTACAAGCAGTTCAACTGGGAAGGAAGAATATTAGACAACTGCGCTTCAGCGAAGCTTATTTATATGCATTGAAATGGAACAGGACGTCAGAGCCAGTTTTTGTACCCAAAGAATGGAACCTAGGATCACCTGGCACAGGCAGAAAACGTTCTGTTCACTATAGTGCACTGCTGAAGTCAAACAGTCTGGGCCAGTATTACAAGTATTTTGTTTAAAGATCTTATTTTTTCCTTTAGTACTAACCTTCATAAGTGATATGAGATGTTTCCCAGAAACAAAATAACAATTTACACCAATCATCCTCAAAAGTTCAAAAGTTTACACCCCCAAGCTTTTAATGTGTCATGTTGCCTTATTCCGAATCAATGAATGTTTGCATCTTTTGTAATAGTTGTATACGAGTCCATCAGTTGTCCGCAGATGGATCTCAACATCATATAGCTTCTGTTCGAAAGGGGACAAATATGCAGAAGTTGCTGGAAAAGCAAAGAATGTGCAGGACCTGGAGGATTTTTTTCTGAAGAACAGTGGGCAGGACAATGTGTGTTCAATACTGTTTTCCTCATGTAATTCCACTTTATTACACATAACTTTATTTATGGACGTTAATGTTGTGAATTCTTTATATTTCTGGATTTCTTGAGTTAATACCAAAGTCTGGTGAAAATTTCATGTGAATAACCTCATTGGAAATATATTTACTGAAAAATAATGACGCGACCAATACTTATTTCCCCCACTGTATGTGTGATCACTCAAACAAGTCACTGTGAACTGTGAATGAGCTGTTATAGGATTGATAATGTATTAGAATGAGCGTATTAATATAAATCTGTCATTTCTGTTGACGTTGTATATAATATTCAGATCTGTGCTGCTATAGAAAATGAATCAACACTGTGTGACTCGAGAACTGAACCATGCTGTGGTATAATTATAGTAATCAACACACATTTGCACTTAAAATATAAAATAATTAGACTATCATTCAGGTGTGACGTCATAGCTCACACTATATTTATGCTGCTTAAAATTTCAGCACCCCCAATGTAATACGTCTTCCCACATCTCTACCACCTCAAACAACAACAAGCTCTCTGAAAGCTCTGCCCAAAAAAAAGCACTTCCTGATTACATCTTATAAAAGATCTTGCACATCCTGATGTCCACAAAGTGCCATTGAAACTGCAGTTGGCATTGTGTGTTGTAGTCAGATCAGATCAAAATGAAACTTTTTAGCATGTTTAGCAGAATAAGTGGCCTGCATAAAAGGAAAATTAGTTGTGGTTAGCACATCCCCCTCACACCTCCAGGGTCCGGGGTTCGAGTCCCGCCAGGGCCATGTGTGTGTGGAGTTTGCATGTTCTCCCCGTGTGTCGGGGGTTTCCTCCGGGTACTCCAGTTTCCTCCCCCAGTCCAAAGACATGCATGGTAGACTGATTGGCGTGTCTAAAGTGTCCGTAGTGTATGAATGTGTGTGTGATTGTGCCCTGCAATGGACTGGCACCCTGTCCAGGATGTACCCCGCCTTGTGCCCGATGCCTCCTGGGATAGGCTCCAGGTTCCCCACGACCCTGAAAAGGAGTAAGCGGTAGAAGATGGATGGATGGATGGATGTATAGAAAGTGTAGAAGATGGCATCATGAATGTTCCTGATTACCAGGATATTTTAGCCCAAAGTCAAGTTTCCTACTAGTTGCTCGCAGGTTTAAACTAACATCCAAATGAACACCAAAAGTTTAAACTGAGTTCTATGTGGTGCAAAACTACAAATAGAAATGAGTGTGAAGTGTCCTGCATGGAGGAATACAAGATCCTTCTACAAGTGTTCTGCAACCTTCTAACCCTTTACTGAATTGCATATGGCAACAATTAAGTTATAAAACAAATTTTGACAGGGAAAAATACAACACTTATACTTTACTAACTGGAAAATGGGAGCTTTAACTTTGACATAACAAAAAACGCCATGTCACATGACTAAGAAGAGCCGTTTGCACTTCCTTATCTGCAATCACATGGCATGGTGAAGGTCATGCTTGCAGGGCTCTCAAAATGTGATTCATTTTTCAATATTTAGGCAAAACTGCTTAAAGAAAAAAAAAGTAAACACTATTTGAGAAAAATTATCATTTATTTTTTGTCATTCCAACAAGTTTAAATATTTTGCATATTCTTTAAATGGTCAAATGTATTTGTTGCCACATGGCAACAACATGTGATAATGGTATGTGCATTCATACATTGAAACAGGTCTACATAGCAAAAAAGACACCAGGCCTGTCTAATCGTCTGTTTACAGTTTTTTTCACGTTCAAAGCAAGAAAATCTGTTGTAATTTCAGACATTTTTCAATTGCAACTTATTTTCAAAAATTTATGCTTCAAGTGAAAGAATTAAGAATTCAAGAGAGAGAATGAAAAAGATACGTAATCAAAAATATGTTTGGATCTTTTTGTATGTATAAGCTTTATAACTCTTTATTGGAAAGGGTTAAAACAATGATTTTCATGCTTGTTTGCTGAACACTAACAGTTTAAAGATGTTAGGCAATTAAGGTCCAAGTTACAATAACTTGGGACATTAAAGAGCTGGGGCGGCTGTGGCTCAGTCGGTAGAGCGGGTTGTCCACTAATCCGCTAATCGTAGGGTTGGTGGTTCGAATCCCGGCCCGGGTGATCCCATGCCGAAGTGTCCTTGGGCAAGACACTGAACCCTAAGTTGCCCCCGATGGCAAGCTAGCACCTTGCATGGAAGCTCTGCTACCATTGGTGTGTGTGTGTGCACTTGTAAGTCGCTTTGAATAAAAGCGTCTGCTAAATGAATAAATGTAAATGTAAAGAGACCTTTCTACTGACTCTGAAAAACACCAGAATAACGCTGCCTGGGGTTCCTACTCACCTGCGTGAACATGCCATAGACCTGCTGCAGGGAGGCATGAGGACTGCAGAAGTGTCCAGAGAAATAAACTGCAATGTCTGTAATGTAAGACGAATAAGACAGTGCTACAGGGAGACAGGAAGGACATCTGATCATCCTCACAGTGGAAAACCATGTGTGACCATGTGACCCTCAGATGTGATCGAGAACTTGCCTTGCCTTGGTGGAAGAGTGGAGGAACATCTCACAGCATGATCTGACCAATCATGTGCAGTCCATGAGGATGAGATGCTCTGTAGTACTTACATCAGATACTGACTGTTACTTTAAATATTGACACCCCTTTGTTCAGGGACTCATTATTCCATTTCTGTCCATCAAACGTCTGTGAGACGTCTTCAGTGTATGTCTCAGATGTTGAATCATTTTATGTTAATACAAATATTTACACATGTCAAGAAATTTGCTGGAAATAAAATGAGTTGAATGTGAGAGGACTTTCTTTTAAATTAGTAAATCCATCAACTGTAACTCTTTTCTAGAAGTTATAGCTTTTACATGCTTTCTAGGCAAGAACCTCTGTAACTTATAGCTTGGGAAAAAACATGTAAAAAGGCATTAGAATTGTAATCTCATACATTTTATGTTATTTTTGACTACATGATACTTTGCACCATTGGACACTGTTGCCATATGACAAGAATTTACTAACTACCACTCTACAAATTCTTGCACTTTTTAAAATAGTTTTTTAATCACTTGAACTAATTCAAGTAATAAAACATCAATATTTTTAATTTAAATGCAATAATTCATGCATTAGAGGGCTAAGGCATCGTATTAAGGAACCCATTCCTCTAATTCACTCTAGGGCCGGCTTTGCAAAGTACCAAACATTTCAAAACCAATGTTTTGTAGAAATAATTATTTATTTAGGAAAATGTTCTGTTTAAAAACAAAACCATTTGGTTCCCATATGTTCACACAAAATCACTCTTTGCATGTGTTATATCAAGATTGATATGCATGAGTTATTCTTTTTTATTTAATAATAATTGCACTCATTTTTATGATGGGTGTCTATAATGCTGGAGGGCACTGTATAATTGACTCCTCAACATACATACATACATACATTGTGGGACATAAGTATTGAATACATCAACATTTCAGTAAATATATTTCCAATGAGGCTATTTACATGACATTTTCACCAGACATAATACTCAAGAAATCTACACATATAAAGAAATCCAAACATTAAAGTCTATAAATAAAGTTATGTGTAATAAAGAGGAATGACACGGGAAAGAAGTATTGAACACGCTAACTGAAATATATTGAATATTTAGTGGAGAAGCCTTTGTTTGTAAGCACAGCTTCAAGACACTTCCTGTATGAAGAAATTAATTTGCCGCAGTATTCAGCTGTGATTTTGGTCCGTTCTTCTAAACATGTAGTCTTTAAATCTAGTTCAATTGGATTCAAGTCATGTGATTGACTGAGCCATTCTAACACTTTGAATTTTTTTTCTCTGAAACCAATTGAGAATTAGCACGTTCGCCTCACACCGCCAGCGTCGGGGTTCGATTCCCCCATGTGTGACCTTGTGTGTGTGGAGTTTGTTGTTTCACAACAATAAGGTTGTGAAGGTCTTGGGAGAGCATTTTGCTTTTACCCATCATGAGGTGTTTCAAATATGACACCTCGGTAACAAAAATCCTTTTTATAGACCATCAGTTTACTAACCCAGCTGATATTAATTTGCACAGATAGGGGGTATAATTACTTATGGATTTCAGCTGGTTCCTTGCCTTACCTTGCCTTGGAGAGCTGATTTTTCTTAGCGTGTTCAGTACTTTTCCCCCCGTGTCATTCCACTTTATTACACATAACTTTACTTATGGATTTTACTGTTGTGAATTCTTTATATTTCCAGATTTCTTGAGTGAACACTGATGTCCGGTGAACATTTCATGTAAATATTTTTTTTTGTAACTATATTTACTGAAAAAAATGTGACGTGTTCAATACTTACATGCAGAATCACTTTGGGTTATAATCTTCTAATTGAATTTCCTTTAAGAATAAATGTATTAAACAAATAAATGCTACATGTAAATACAGTATATATTGAAATACAACATAGAAATGTAAGCTTTGCTAGTAAGCACAGCATTCGCATAGAAATGTCTCCAGCCTAGAAGCATTGAAATCAAAATGCTCTCATGATGGAACAATTGTCCTAGATCCTAACAAACTTCTGCAGCACTATTGTTAAGAGAAAGATGTCTGTGTCAGTGTTTTGGTGAAATTAACACAAGGGATCATTGAATGTATATGAGAACAGACTGAACAGAATCAGGGCCAAACAACAATCACGCTCATAAAAAGCAGAAGATTAAAATTTGCTTGTTAAGTTTATTGGTTTGTCATATGCTTGTTATGTTATTCATTGTTGCTTTAAACTCACAATTTATTTAAGTAATATTGTTAGAAATCAATATCTATGTCAAGAGCTCTTATCCACCAATGACTGGTGAATAAAAAAAATAAAAAGACTGAACATTTTAAACATTGACCATTCTAATCAAGATCTAATAAATTAGAAATCTATTATAATCTATAACAGATAATAATATTATATAGATTTCTTTACCTTGGATGTTCTCTATATATGAGAAATATGAGTGTAGCTGTGTAGAACTAGATTTTTAACAGAAATGTTTGCTTTAAATTATAATTCACTACATATTTCTTTTGATAGTTAAATAGAGCCAAGAATCCCAGGCGTCAGTAAACATGTTCTCGCACTTGCAAGTTCGTAAGACCTTGCACAATCCAGAGGATACGGTTAGGGTTCAGGGACAGGTCGTTGTTTTATTATTCATTATCTGAAGTCCACAATAAATCAAAATGATTCACTCAGTAAAATTCAACTCAGTAAAATCCTCAAAATGAAAGGCATTGAAGAACTTGACATATCAGACAATGGCGCCTGTGACTCTTTACATGTCAAAAAGTGATGTTTATTGAAATGTTGTTTTTTTTTCTGGGCCAGGCAATCTCCCTTCTTTTCATGATCATCTTTTTGTCTCCTCATAATGATGTAATTGTGTGCTCAGTGTTATACTGAACAGTCAAGCAGTGAGCTATTTTACAGAACATTTTACAAAGCCCGTAATTGCAATATAACACCTATTTAATTATTCTTTCAATTCTTTTAATTTGGTAGCAGTGCTCTATAAAAAAGACTTTATAAACTCATGTATTCATTGTTCATCTTCACTTAATCACACACACACACACACACACACACACACACACACTGACACACTTGGTCACATATACTTGTTCACATATAAGGGATATTCCGAGTCACACATCCACCTACTAGGAGGACACTGGAGACCCCAGAGGAAACCCACACAGATACAGCGATAAGCAGATAGAAACTCAAGCTCGGGATTGAACCAGGTATCCTGGAGCTGTGAGGCAGCAATGCTACCTGCTACCATGCTACACTTTCATTATAAAAATACATCATTAGTAAATCCTGAAGGCTTAAACACTTGGTAATACTTCACTTGTCACTCTTCTTCATAATTCCATGTGGCGCACTGGACTACTTCTCTACATGACTGCTAATGACTTGTCCATCTTTACAAAATATCCTTAAATGTCTAAAAAAAAATAAATAAATAAAATTATGAACTTCCAAAAAGTCATTAGAGATTACGGACTAATGATTGCTATTTTAAGTTATTTGCTATTTTAACTTATTCCTCACTAAGTAAGTTAGTAAAGTATAACGTATAAACTCCAGTTACCTGTTACTGCAACAAGTCCATAAGGACTTACTGTGCATTCCTTATATTAGATTATATAAGATTTATATTCTTGTGGGCTTAGAATATTATAGAATTTTTTTTACATTATTTGTAATTATTATTACTATTCATAGACATGTCTGTTTCTTTTTATTTTTTATTATATCACCAAGAATTAATGGATCAGTTGCAATGACTTAAACACAGGCTTCATAGAAAGAGTTACCAACCTTTTCTTGCAGTACACAGACATTTCATTCCAGGGGTGGAATGGAAACTGACTTATTGAAAATTTTCAAATAGTATATGAAAAAATGGATCATTTTATCAGCGCAAGTCTGTTATAAGAAACTGTTGGGTTTCTGTGTGAAGAGTATCGTGACTCTGTGTTTAGCTGCTGGTGAGCAGGGTGATGGGAAAAGGGAGGGGTGTGAGCCACCTGCTGGGAAAACAATTCACACCTCTTTACAATAACATTTCTGCAGAGATAAAAACGGACGGCACAATTGAAGCTTTTTATTTGGTAGTAAACACCGTATAGAACTGCCACAATAAAATTATAGCATTTAAATTTAGTAGGCTAGGTTAAAAAAAGAAGAACAGAAATACTTCTGACAAACTGCAAATTCTTAATGCCCTGAGTGTTTACTTTCATTTGAGCCATTAACCACTACTGTAGAGTTTGACCTCCCAAATAAATCCACTGTTGAACAGGAGCAGCCCCAAAACAGGTGGGAAAACTGGACATTACAATAACTGCACTTTCTATTGAATACTGAAATGAATGTTGACATTTAATCACAAGTCGGTTTTCGAAGAATGTGCACCAAATAACTTGACTTCAGTAAACACTGATGAACGTCTCTAATCATTTATTCTGTTTTTTTTTTTTCTTCAAAGCTGTGAGGTCTTGTTTGTTTTTTGTTTGTTTGTTCATTCATTTCCTATGTAGACCTACTGATCACGATTGCCTGATAATTGCAAACACATTCATAACATGTGAGTGTCTATTTTCACTGAATAACTAATCAATCCAGGTGGCACAGTGGTGTTGTTGCCTCACAGCTCCAGGGTTCTGGTTTGATCCTGAGCTAGGGTTACTGTCTATATGGAAGTTCACATGTTTTAAATTGTCCCCATGTGTGTGAATGGTGCCCTGTGTTTGACTGGTCTCCCATCTGGGGTGAACCTGTCCAGGATAAATCAGTGCAACACACTGGCATGATCTGTTCAGTGATCCAAATATTATCTGTATTCAGATTTAAACCCAGAAGTAGGCGTGATATAAATCAGAAAGAGTTGGGTTTTTATTTTATTTATTTATTTATTAAATATGCACCCTACCATTATACCCCCAGATACATTGGAAACCAATGGGAAAAACCCAGTGGTGTAAAAAAAAATAAAAAATAAAAAGCCAGCACTGCCAGCATGGTCTGTATATTCTCTCTCTGACAGTTCTTCAGTGTCAGCTACATCACTTGAATTCATAATTACTCCCTACTAGAGACTCTAGTGGCATAATTGAACAACCGTGAACCAGACCACACAGTTGCTAAGGATGCTGTATATCCAGTACACAATGCTGCATGTAATGAACATGGTCTGTGTTTGACCACAAGTCCACATGAAACCTACCACTTGTGTGACTTTATTTTGTTGTTGCATCTTACATGATCCCAGTCCCAATACACCTCTAGCATCAACCAGATGCCTTGTGGACCTTTCTGGCAAGCTTTCCTATACTAACATATAGTGCACATCATATTTGTGTCTGTATTTATATCTGTTTAATTCACAATATCTGTTCATTCTGAATAATGTATCTGTATTCAGTTGCATATCTACAATCCAATCTTTAACACAGACAGACAGGCAGACAGACAGGCAGATAAATAGATAGATAGACCGACAGACAGATAGATAGATAAAAGATAATACAGATAAAAGATAGATACATCAAAGATTTTTTTAAAGCAGCTATATTGCTACATGCTGTGGATCAGTGCTCGTGTAATGTTATGACACCACATGTAAACCCTATAATTCAATTCAATTTTCAATTCAATTTTATTTGTATAGCGCTTTTTACAATAGACATTGTCTCAAAGCAGCTTTACAGGAATATAAACACAGTACACACACAGTAAAAGTGAGAACCAACTGATCCCAACTGAGCAACACAATGAGTGGAGACAATGGCAAGGAAAAACTCCCTAAGATGTTTAAGAGGAAGAAACCTTGAGAGGAACCAGACTCAGAAGGGAACCCATCCTCATCTGGGT
>JAFFST010046281.1:32515-49678 GCA_022414735.1 Noturus placidus | reverse complement strand
AGTGCTGGAAAATAATGGTGGCCACACAAAATATTGACACTTTGGACCCAATTTGGACATTTTCACTTAGAGGTGTACTCACTTTTGTGAGATACTGTACATTGTTCGATATTCCATTTTTTTCTGCACTGGAAGCTCCTGTCGCCAAGATAAATTCCTTGTGTGTATAAACAAGCTTGGCAATAAAGCTCATTCTGATTCTGATTTTTAGCCTAGAGTATGAAGAAGAAAGAACATAGTCATGTCAAATCTAGTAACACTTATTAAACATCCAGTAACAACTAAGGTATCTGTAACAGCAAATTAGAATCTGTTTCAATTACTTGTGTCAGAAATACAGTTTTTGTTCTCTGCTGTATTTGCTAGCTAGCAAAACAATAAATAAATAAATAAAAACTCTGCTAGTTTACCAGTCAGCTACTGACAATAGGCAAGTAAATGCTATAGTAATGCAGAGCATGATGTCAAATGAGCAGAGAGACATTAGGGGCTTGGGGTGAATAACCCCCGTTCTGAGCTCACCACTCTATTCATGTATGGCTGCCCTGAGCACTGATAGAAGTGTGATACATTCAGTGTGATGCTGTAGTCATGAGCACTGGTGGTGCAGTGGTAAGTAATTGAAAAGGAGGGGGATCAAATCCCAGAACTGAGGATTGAGATCCACAGTTGGGCTCTTGATCAAGGCTCTTAGCCCTCAGCTGCTTTGGATTATATCCCATCTCACTTTAGATAAAAGTGCCTGCTACATGAATAAATGTAAATGTACCTGGCTCTGATACTTTGAGGCTCCACAGCTTGCTTTCCACAGTGCAGGTGCCATGCTGCAGTATGCATGCAAATTATCTATGCTTTGGTGGCTTAGGGCTTCAACAGGGCTGTGACCATGCTCATATAAGCAGATTTGGAGGGCACAGTAACCATTTCCCTCCATTTTGTACAGTGCTGATTATACACTTGCAAGTTCTATGACAAGTTCACCTGTGGTGTTTGTGGTGTTGCAGTGGGATGAAGCCCTCTGTGAAAAAAACAGCAGAAACCTTCATAGAATTTGCAATGATTTTAATGGTTATATTGGGAAATGCTATTGGTTTTAATGGGAACTGTAATGGCCGTGTGGATCTCTACAGGTAAATTGTTGCCTTCTATTGGTGGCAAGTTAGGTCTAGTGAATACCATTAAGGACGAATAATGGTTTTAAATTGTTTTAAAGGTTAGCTGATGGTTTGTAATGGTATTTGTGGTGGAATCTGTTAGAAATTCTGCCCTAGTTTCTATTGTTTTTTCAGCAGAGGCACTTGAGGCACTATAAAAAGATTATAACACAAGAACAGTTACCTTACTACTAGATATTTGAAATTACTTGGATGAATGAAAAAACTAACATGTTACAGTTTACATACTTTGTTAACCTTCAGCACATGTTATTGTATTATATTGTATATTAGGGACACTTTATGGACCCAATTACATGGAAATGTGGAAACAGAGACTGTGTGTGTGTGTGTGTGTGTGTGTGTGTGTGTGTGTGGGTGGGTGTGGGTGTGGGTGTCCCCTACCTTGTGCACCGAGCCCCCTGGGATAGACTCCATGCTCCCCATGACCCTGTGTAGGATACGCTACAGAAACTGGATGGATGGATGGACAGTATTGATATCTTGTTTTTCTCCTTTTTCATGTCAAACCCTTTTTTTGTTTCATCTCAGATAATTCACACCTAATTAACCTTTTCTGTAATTTCTCTCCATGCGCTGTTACACTCCTAAATATTTTTTTAATCGGCTTAGCAACAAAACATCAATCCATCCATTTTCCATTCTGTTTATCTTACTCAGGGTCACGGGGAACCCCGAGCCTATCCCAGAGAACTCGGGGCACAAGGTGGGGGACATCCTGGGTGCCAGCCTGTTGCAGGGCACAACTGCACACACATTACAGACAATTTGCTAAAGTCAACCAGCTACAATGTATGCCTTTGGACTGGGGAGGAAACTGGAGTACCTTTAAGAAACCCCAGAAACGATGTTTGCTCAGAGTTTGCATGTTCTCCCAGGCTTCAGTTGTGCTGTTGGCTGATTGGCATTTCCAAATTGTCCGTAGTGTGTGAATGTGTGTATGATTGTTCCCTGCGATGGGTTGGCACCCTGTCCCATGTGTCCCTCACTTTGTCCCCCGAGTTCCCTGGGATAGACTCCAGACTCCAGGCACTGTGTAGGATAAGTTGTATGGAAAATGGACAGATTAAAAATTTGTTTCAATTCATTTTTATTGCTCTTTTTTCAAAAAACAACATTCACAATTAATACTTGCAGTGACTTTTACCGTTTAGCTCCTTTAGCCACTCTGAACTCTCTGAGTTCACTCTGATTAAAATGATATAATAGAAAGCATTTTATGTTCATAAAAACCACCCCTGATGTTCTTCAGTTTACTTTTTATTGTCATTCTATGGAGTTACAAATACTATTTAGCATTTATACAGATTAGCCATAACATTCAAAACCACATGCCTAATATTGTGTAGGTCCCTCTTTTGAAGCCAAAACATCTCTGACCTGTTGAGGCACAGACTCCCCAAGACCTCTGAAGGTGTGCTGTGGGATTTGGCACCAAGACGTTAGCAGCAGATCCTTTAAGTCTAGTAAGTTTCGAGGTGGGGCCTCTATTTCGAGGTGAAAGTGCTGTTCTTCGTTTATTACATTGAAGGATACTATAGGTTTACGCATGGTTAAAGGTCAGTCATTAGAAGAGGATTTAACCGAGATAGACATCCCAAAAATGATACCTTACATGAGTTCGCGTGTCAGCGCACCATGTGGAGGTCACAGAGACAGATAGCAGGGTGGTAACCACGCACCTTGACCCCACATGACATCATCATAACCGATCATTACACAGGCCAACTTCTTCCATTGCTTCATGGTTCAGTTCTGATGCTCATGTGCCCATTGTAGGTGCTTTTGGCAGTGGACAGGGGTCAGCATGGGCATTCTGACTGGTCTGTGGCTACCAGCAAGATGTGATGCACTGTGTGTTCTGACACCGTTCAGTCATAGCCAGCATTAACAAGTTCAGCAATTTGTGCTAGAGAAGCTCTTTTGTGGGAACCGACCAGACAGGCTAGCCTTCACTCCGCACACACATAAATGAGCCTTGGGCGCCCATGGCCCTGTCACCAGTTCACTGGTTGTCTTTGCTTAGACCACTTTGGTACAGTGGTGCTTGAAATTTTGTGAACTCTTTACATTTTTTCTAAATATCTGTGTCAAATACTTATCACCCTGCTGCCTCCCAATGTTCACCTGGGCTAGCCAAACACCTAACCCAGAAGACTCAGTACTACTGCACACTGCACTTTACATAGATGCATGAGTCACTTTATATTAGGGAACTCATTTTTGCTGCTAGTATTGCTGCTGTACTTGTGCTGCTACATTACACAATAGCTTGCAGTTTATAATCCATGTTTACAATTTACAATCCATGTTCTCTGTATCTATTTCCTATGTATTTACTGTCCTGTATATTTATTGTTTTGTTCTGTGTATTTATTGTTATGCACTCATATTTTGTTTTTGCACTCAGCTTCAACTCTGGAATGTTGGTGGGTTTCCTCACACGAACTGCTTGCTTCAGGTCCTTCCACAACATTTCTATTGGATTAAGGTCAGGATTTGACTTGAATTCCAAAACATTAACTTTATTCTTCTTTAACCATTCTTTGGTAGAACGAACGACTTGTGTGCTTAGGGTTGTTGTCTTGCTGCATGGGCCACTTTCTCTTGAGATTCAGTTCATGGAGAGATGTCCTGATATTTTTTCTTTAGAATTTGTTGGTATAATTCAGAATTGATTATTCCATTAATGATGGCAAGTTGCCCTGACACAGATGCAGCAAAACAGCCCCAACCCATGATATAACCACCACATGTTTCACAGACTGTCACGACTCGTGACGGTGAAGAGAGAAGGCTGGATACATATACAATTTGAACAGTCTTTATTAAGAGTTACAGGCAGTTATCCAAAACATGTAATCCATTAGCCTAATCCAAAACAGGCAAGGGTCAGGCGAACAGGGTAATATAGGGCAAGGCAGAAAGCAAAGACGAGGTCATGGAAAACAAGCTCGATACATGTAACAGGATTCTGGAACATAAACTAAAGCTATAAACTGGTTAGCGGAGAAACCAGCTGGAACTATGGCTAAGACTATGGCTAAGGCTAAGGCTAAGGCTAAGGCTATGGCTAAGGCTATGGCTAAGGCTAAGGCTATGGCTATAGAATATGACAAGGCTTTACTCTTACGCATACGTAGAGGAGTTTCCAAATCAATATTCCACGCTGAGTGCTACTCGGTGCACGGTATAAGTGCATATGTAATCAGCGCAGCAATCGAGAACAGCTGAGAATGATTATGACACATGACAGGTTAAACAGATGACAGAGCATGGGAGGAGACAAAACAGAAACATAAACAAAGTCCACATGCTGAAGTGTCAACAATGAAGTCTGCTCGGAAAAGAGCAGGATGCATGGCGCTCAGGGACTTGAGACATAACTTGGCTCTTGGACATAACTTGACTCTTGAACGTAACTGGGCTCTCAGACGTGGACATAACTGGGCTCTCGGTCGTGGACGTAATTGGGCTCTTGGTCATAGACGTAACTGGACTCGTGGACGTAACTGGGCTCGTGGACGTGGACGGAACTGGGCTCCTGGACGTGGACGGAACTGGGCTCCTGGACGTGGGCGTACCTTGGCTCTGCGGCCTGGAAAGGGCATACCTTGGCTCTGCGGCCTACACGTGGGTGTGCCTTGGCTCTGCAGCCTGGACGGCCTTGGATGATGCTTGAACAGCAGGCTTAGGCATGGATGAACCAGGGCCCTCAGGCTTGAGCTTGAAAAAAACATGGTTTTTGGGCTTGAGCATGGACGAAACGTGGTTTTCGGACTTGAGCATGGACGTAAATGGGCTCTCGGACATGGATGTAACTGGTCTCTCTGACATGGACAGAACTGGGCTCTAAAACTAAACTAAACTAAAGCTTTAAACTGGTTAGCGGAGAAACCAGCTGGAACTATGGCTAAGACTATGGCTAAGGCTATGGCTAAGACTATGGCTATGGCTAAGGCTATGGCTAAGGCTATAGACTATGGCTATAGACTATGGCTATAGACTATGGCAAGGCTTTACTCTTACGCGTACGTAGAGAAATTTCCAAATCAATATTCCACGCCGAGTGCTACTCGGTGCACGGTATAAGTGCATGCGTAGTCAGTACAGCAATCGAGAACAGCTGAGAATGATTACGACACATGACAGGTTAAACAGATGACAGTGCATGGGAGAAGACAAAACAGAAACGTAAACAAAGTCCACATGTTGAAGTGTCAACAATGAAATCCGCTCGGAAAAGAGGATTGCACTCCCGCTTCAAGAGGGAATCGTGACACAGACGGTATAAGGTTATTATGCTGGGATGCAGTGTTTTCCTTTCTCCAAACATAATGATTCTAAATAAATTAAAAATTCTATTTTGGCCTCGTCTGTCCACAAAACATTTTAGTAGCCTTCTGGCTTGTCCACATAGTTGTTAGCAAACTGGAGAAGGATTGCAAAGTTCTTTTTGGAGAGAAGTGGCTTTCTCCTTGCAACATTGACATGTACACCATTGTTGTCCAGTGTTCTCCTGATGGTGGACTCATGAACATTAACATTAGCTAATGTAAGAAAGGCCTTTAGTTGCTTAGAAGTTACACTGGGTTCCTTTGTGACTTCACAGACTTGTTGGTCTCCATTCCTGGGGAGGGTAACAATGTCTTGAATTTCCTCCATCTGTACATAATCTGTCTGATTGTAGATTGGTGGAGTCCAAACTTTTTACACATGGTTTTGTAACCTTTTCCAGCCTGATAAGCATCAACAACTCTTTTTCTGAGGTCCTTAGAAATCTCCTTTGTCTGTGCATTGATACACTAACAGAAACATGTGTTGTGAAAATCAAACTCTGATAGATCCCTGTTCTTTAAATAAAACAGGGCATTCACTCACACCTGATTGCCATCACATTGATTGAAAACACCAGACTCTAATTTCACCTTCAAATTAACATATTCTAGAGGTTCACATACGATTGCCTCGTATATGTGATATTGGATAATTTTCCTTAATAAATAAATGACCAATGACCTATTGGGTTCTCTTTGTCTACTTTTAGGACTTGTGTGAAAATCTGATGATGCTTTAGGTCAGGGGTGTCCAATCTTATCCGGAAAGAGCCGGTGTGGGTGCAGGTTTTCATTCCAACCAAGCGGAAGCCTGTGGCTCTCACTGTGGCTCTTTGGAATCCCAGAGCCTTTGAAATAGCCTTGTAACCTTTCCTAGATTTGTGTATTTCAATAACCTTCTTCTTCATCATTTCTGGAATTTATTTCAACCTTGGCCTAATGTATTACTAGGTAAGACCTTTTAACCAATTTCATGCTGTAGAAAAATTTCTATATTCAATTAAATTAAATTTTATTTGTATAGTGAATTTTACAATAAATATTGTCTCAAAGCAGCTTTACAGAAATATACAAACATGGTATACAGATATTAAGGTGCAAATTTTTCCCAACTAAGCAAGCCACAGAGTGGCGACAGTGGCAAGGAAAAACTTTCTAAGATGTTTAAGAGGAAGAAACCTTGAGAGGAACCAGACTCAGAAGGGAACCCATCCTCATCTGGGTAACAATACAGTATATATTATGAAAGCGTTCATTATTGATTTATATGAAATTTATATATCGCAGAAGAACCATAGTCCTAGCAGTCTGGAATTGGAGCAGATGAGAGCTCCCTCCAGAGGCAGGACACCCGAGACAGCTCACGCAGGTCCAGGAGAGCAGAATGGACCAAGATTTTCCAGTGTCTCCATAAGTTCATGTTAGACTGTTAGGACTGGGAAAGACTGTTAGGACTGGGAAAAAAGTCTAGTCTAGTCAGGGTAGGCTAGATTGAACAAATACGTTTTAAGCCTAGACTTAAACACTGAGACTGTGTCTGAGTCCCGAACACTAAATGGAAGACTGTTCCATAACTGTGGGGCTCTATGAGTGAAAGCTCTTCCCCCTGCTGTAGCCTTCATTATTCGGGGTACTGCCAAATAGCCTGCATCTTCTGATATAAGTGGGCGAGGCGGATTATAGAAGACCAAAAGATCGCATAAATACTGTGGCACGAGACCGTTTAGTGTTTTGTAAGTTAATAATAGTATTAATTTAGTATAAAATAGTATTAATTTAGTATAAAATTAATGCGAGATTTAATTGGGAGCCAATGCAGTGTGGATAGGATCGGGGTGATGTGGTCGTATCTTCTGGTTCGAGTTAGGACCCTTGTAGCTGCATTCTGGACTAGCTGGAGTTTATTTATATTTCTACTGGAACATCCAGACAGTATGGCATTACTATGATCTTATCTTAGAAATATTTCTAAGATTAAAGAAGGCTACTCTAGTAATATTATCTACATGAGCATCAAATGATAGACTGGAGTCAATAATCACTCCAAGATCTTTTACTGCTGCACATGATGAAACAGAAAGTCCATCCAGAGTAATCATGTGATCAGAAAGATAATTTCTAGCTACACGTGATCCTAACAAAAGTATTTCTGTCTTACTAGAGTTTAGTAAAAGGAAGTTAGTTAACATCCAATGTTTAATGTCCCTTACACAATCCTCAACTTTATTTAGCTGCTGTCTGTCCTCTGGCTTCACTGAAACATACAACTGTGTATCATCAGCATAACAGTGGAAACTAATTCCATTTTTACAAATAATTTGACCTAGAGGTAGCATATATAAGCTAAAAAGTAGTGGGCCTAAAACAGAACCTTGTGGAACACCAAATTTAACCTTGGAGTCGGTGGAGAATTCTCCATTTACACCTACGAACTGATAACGCTCGGTAAGATGAGACCTGAACCAGGAGAGGACTGTTCCCTTAATGCCAACAACATTTTCCAATCTATCAAGGAGAATACTATGATCTATTGTATCAAAGGCTGCACTAAGGTCGAGTAACACAAGTAACGAGACACAACCCTGATCAGAGGCCAGTAGAAGGTCATTTACTACTTTAACTAACACTGTCTCTGTGCTATGATGAGGTCTAAATCCTGACTGATACATTTCATGAATATTGTTCTTATGTAAGTACGAGCATAACTGCTTTGCTACAACTTTCTCTAAGATCTTAGAGATGAAAGGGAGATTTGATATCGTTCTATAGCTAGACAGTTGAGAGAGGGTCAAGGTCAGGTCTTTAAACAGGAGTTTAATAACTGATTTAAATGATTTAGGTACATAGCCAGTTCTAAGGGAATAATTGGTTATATCTAAAAATGGTTCAATTACTCCAGGATAAATCTGTTTAAAGAAACATGTCGGTACAGGATCTAGTATGCAGGTTGATGAATTGGCTGAAAAGATTAATGAAGCTAGTTTGGTCTCTCTAAGGGGAGTAAAACATTCTAAACATTGATCTAATATTGCTATATTATCATCTACAATGTTAGTTATAATACTGTCTGATTTTAATTTAATAGCCTGAATTTCACAGCTGATATTTTCAACCTTATTAGTGAAACATTTCATGAAATCTTCACTACTATGTAATGATTGAGTGTTTCTTTCTGTAGTGGTTTTATTCCTAGTTAATTTTGCTACTGTGTTGAACAGAAATCTGGAATTGTTTTTATTATCTCCTATTAAGGTGGAATGAGAGACTTTTCTAGCGTTGCTAATATATTTTCTATACTTCAGCAGACTCTCCTTCCATGCTGTTTGAAATATTACCAATTAGGTTTGGTGCCATTTGCGTTCTAATTGTCTAGTGGTCTGTTTTAAAATACGCGTTTGATCATTGTACCAAGGTGCTATTTTTTCTCTCTAATTAATTTTCTGTGGAGTGGAGCTACTCTATCTAGCGTACAGTGGAGCTTTTAGTTGCCTGCTCGAGTTCTATCGGATCAGACGGTGATCCAAAACTAATTTGACGTTTCTGCCGGACTATTTATGAAGCTCGGTGCAGTAGCTGATGTGGAAGTACGATATAGGTGTTGATTTAATTGAACAGGGTTTGCAGTAATCAAGCCTGGTTGTGTTTCATCCAGTTGAACTCTATTACTAACGCAGTTTAATAGATTTCGGGAATTAGTAACTATGGGGGCAAATACATTTTCACACAGGCCCAGTTGGTATTGGATAACGCTTTTGCTTCAATAAATAACATTATCATTTAAAAACTGTATTTTGTGTTTACTCAGGTTGCCTTTAGTTTATCTTATATTTTGTTTTCATTTCTGAAACAATTTAGCAATGATATACACAAAAACAGAAGAAATCATGGTGGGGGAAAATACTTTTTCACACCACTGTAAATTAACACCTCTCTGCGCCAGGGAATAAAGAGACACAGATAAATAGATGACCAATGCACAAGATGAAAATTTATATAAATAATAATTTGCAGCAATAACCATGTGCAGCAATAACCGGAACTAACTAATTCCAATAATAATTTCAAGCAAATAGTCCTATCATATAAATCAATTTCTTTGAATGATCAAACCTAAACAAAACTGTTCTGATGTTTCTTTGAATCCTGTTGATAAATGAATGGTGAATGAATAATACAGATGAATGAATGGTGTCATCAGAAGTAATAATGAATACAGCCATGTGTCTATAAAACATCGTTTATTTTAGTAATTAGTCATGTAAGTTGATTATGTTACAGAGAGACCTTTAAGCACATTTAAAGCAACAACCATGCCTTTGATTAAGTTTGATTTTTTTGTAAGTATTACAGGGTGTCCCAAATGTCTCCATACGTTTAGCAAAATGTCTTTCAAAACTTTACACACTTCATTTATATTATATTTATTTTTTCAGATAGCCTTTAAGAATGACATAAGAAGAACGTATTGAAATGGTTCTCAAGGCTGGATAGGGAAGCTGCTGCTATCGTGTGATGGACTTTAACAGGAAACATGGCGAGTACATCACATACGACACTGTCGCCAAACTTATTACCAAATTCAAAAAGACTGGAAGTGTTGCAGTCCCACCAAGAAGTCGTCCACAAACATCCACCAATGAAGACACAGCTGACGTGGTGCTGGTAAACATAGGCCCCTATGTACTGTATGGACACTTTTGAGACACCCTGTATTTCGGTACTATAATACACACAAATTATTTAAAGACAAATATGGTTTATTATAGAGCCATTTTGTTCCTGACATACAGTACATATTGGGAAGCATTTGCAACTATACACAGAGTATGTAAAAAAATGTTTGAATTCTATAGCTTCCTTAATCTTTTAACTTCAGAATTAATGCGATACATGGTGCAGTCATTAACACAGGCTTACATAAACATTCTTATTGGAACTTTCTCTGATCTACACAAACAAAGTTCACAAATATTGTAATCGTATGCAGCTTTCCACCTTTACCAGGCCAATTTTTATGTCCTTAAGTCTATCTGCATTTATAAGCTAAATTATATAACTGTATCTTGAGGCAAAATGGTTGTCACACTTGGATCCATTTGGATCCATATAAAGGAAAGTCTGTAACTGAGCCATAAGTCCAAAAACGGAAAGCAATATGCAACTACAGAAATCCACAACAAACTTTATAAAGCTGAAGTATGGAACAGCATCCAGATGTGCTCATGACACTGATGTCCTGGAAAACCTTCATGACTTTGTTACAAAACAGTCTGGACACAGATCAGATCCACAGCTGAAGAGCCTCCAAACAGTTCTCCGACTCAGTCAACCTGAAATAAAACAGTTTCTCATTTAAAATACAAGAAGGGTAAACAGAAATGCATTTTTATCATTCTTATGTCATCAAAGATATTTTTAGTCGTTCTAACACAAACACAATATATTGCCATTAAACCACCAGATTCCCAGAGCACGCCCAGATTATAGTACTTTAGAAGAAGTCACAGTTACATCACTGTACAGTGAAATTATTTTCTTTGCATATCCCAGCTTGTTAGGAAACTGGGGTTAGCTATGATACAGCACACCAGAAGCGATGAGGATTAAGGGCCTTGCTCACAGGCCCATCAGTGGCAGTTTAGCAGTGCTTTAGCTTAAATCCACAGCCTTCTGAGCAGTAACTCAGAGCCTTTAATCACTGAGCCACCACTTCCCTCTTTCTTAAACCATTTTATGCTCATGTCTATCCATTTTAACCAAATAATGGTGCAAGGAATAACACATGGCAACCCGTCATTATGAAAATGATTGTTTACCATTCCAAAGTGTAATTCCATTTATACAACAGTAATTTGCCAAGGATTACAGTGTTTAATTTATTATTAAATGACATGATCATGATAATCAAGTGAATGATTTCAGTCTTAAGGTTTAATATCCATGAGACAAGTTAGTTCCTGTTATCGGTTACACAATTGCCGCAGTTAACAGTCATTTACTCAACAGCATTTTCTCATTCTCTCTCATCGTTGTACAGAGAAGCTGGGAAACGTAAACTTCTCAGTCCTGAAGTGTCACGTGACAGAATGGGTGGACAGATGCAAATGAAGGTAGAGGTCTTTATTAAGATCAGGGCAGACAAATCCAAAACCTGGGCAACAATCAGATCCAGTAAACAGGCAAAAGGTCGAGCAATCAACAAACAGGATATCACAGTAAGTAACACTTATTTTTCCAGCCTTTTGTTGCCCCCGTCCCATCTTTTTTGAGATGTGTTACAGCCATCAAATTCAAAATGACTTTTTTTTTCTTAAAATGGTACATTTACTCACTTTATACATTTGATGTGTTTTCTATGTTCTATCATGAATATCATGTGGGTTTATGAGATTTGCAAATCACTGCATTATGTTTTTATTTACATTTTACTCAGCGTCCCAACTTTTGTGGAATTGGGGTTGTATGAAATCTAGTCTTGTCTTGTCTTGTATGGGGGCATGGTGGCTCAGTGGCTTAGTGATTAGTGTGTTTGCCTCACACCTCACACCTGTGTGTGTGCGGAGTTTGCATGTTCTCCCCGTGTGTTTCCTCCGGGTACTCCGGTTTCCTCCCTCAGTCCAAACACATGCATGTTAGGCTGATTGGCGTGTCTAAAGTATCCGTAGTGTATGAATGTGTGTGTGATTGTGTTCTGCGATGGATTGGCACCCTGTCCAGGGTGTACCCTGACTTGTGCCCCATACCACATGGGATCGGCTCCAGGTTCCCTGTGACCCAGTAGGATAAGCGCTATAAAAAATGGATTTATATTATATTATATTAGTTTAGCAGATTAATATTTAGGTTAGCTTCACCTCTTTACATAATCAAGGGTAGAAAAATCACTCTTGCAGATTTTGTAATATATTTTACCCTCTTTGTAACATGTGGAGTGGAGTAACATTCCCCAGTGTCACCAAGATTAATGAGTCACTAATTTAAGAATTATTAGCTTTTCTTTCTTTCCTTCCTTTTTGCTTCAGCAAGCAAAATAAGCACACGTTTCTGTAAGACATCTTTATAATTTATTCTGCACTGGTAAAACTATATTTTCATACATGCTACAAGGACAGTTAGACTAAGCGCATCACTGGCGTTATGAGAGACACTACAAATAACAACAACATGCTTAATCAGGGTTTAGAAATGGAATAAAAAAATCAATCACTTTGCTCTCAAATCAATCTGAAATCGCTTTTGTTCTTGTGCTCCAGCCCTAAATATACAGTAATGTTAGAAGAAAATGTACGCAAATTCTTAATTTAATATATTTTATGTAGAGATAGTTTAATAAACTAGTAGGTTTGGAAAGTTATTTAACCCAGCAGCTGAGTATGTGTTGATAAGGACACACTTACTGTTTATGTTCCCAGATGTATCTATGAAATATCCCATAGTCATTAAATAAAGGTTATAATGGCCAAAATAACTTCAATTTAAATGTTATGAGATTGTCAATAGTCAACTGTTGAAAAATTCATAGACACCCTAGCTAAACGCCTATGCCTGGTCTGGGTTAGCTAAGCAATCTGTTTGGTTGTTTGTTTGGCAGCACAAAAAGAAACAGGTTCGATTATCTTTCCATAATGCTTTAACATTGTGAAGTTTTACATTGAGAAAACATTTAGTAAGCTTAATTTACATGGTGTGTGTGTGTGTGTGTGTGTGTGTGTGTGTGTGTGTGTGTGTGTGTGTCCAAAAACATTTGGTGGTTTGAAGGTAAGACATAAACTATAAGCTACTGAGCTACAAGGAATGAAAGAATATTATATTAATCATGAACAGATTTCAAATGAGTGTTTGTGTTTTGGAATAATTAATGATGATGATGTTTTCTGTTGTGTTTTTGCTTCAAGCTAAATTCTGTTTATTTCCAGTTTTCAGTTGTTGTTTTTTTACACACAGTGATGATCTATTAGAGGACTGCACACCTGCAGGGTTTACACTGTTTAATCCTCTGAGAAGAAAAGCCTCGGCAAGAAGCAACTGTGGAGGATGCAGCTTTATCACTGGCCAGAAGCTAGCCAGCTATTTACCGATAATAAACACCAGCTTTAATCATCATCATCATCATCATCATCATTTTTATAATTATTTTATTATTATTGATAATAATAATAATAATAATAATAATAATAATAATAATAATAATAATAATAATAATAATAATAATAATAAATTTATTAATGTCTGCTCACTCAAATTAATTCACCTGAAAAGATATAATTCCTCTTCTTATACCAGACAATAAAAGAATATTTATATGGATGGTCATATATTTTATTTTATTTTTACTTCATTTATTTGTGTCTAACATTGGGCTTGTGGAGGCAACGTGAACATCCATGTGCAGAGGTACAAAATCCCTGGTACAAAATCCAATAAATAAATAAATAAATAAATAAATAAATGGGGTGGGTCAAAATACACAAAATATCAGAGATCACAAGGGCAAGACAAAAGGTCAAGAAGGTCAAGGCAACCAAGGCCATACTCAAAAGATCTTTCCAGAAAGTAATGACTCAGAATTTACAAGAGAGATAAGCAAGTGGCAAGACTTCACATATTTAAAAAAGTTGTGTGGTATATATATATATATATGTGTGTGTGTGTGTGTGTGGGTGGTGTGTGTGTGTGTGTGTGTGTGTGTGTGTGTGTGTGTGTGTGTGTTCAGAGAGGGTGCCCCCTGGAGGGGAAATGTCCATGCTAGATGTCTCATATACTCAAAGGCTTGCCTGTTTCCTTTAATGTTACAGATGTACGACATTCCGAATATTAATAATTAATCTGTCCATATTTCCAGAGCTGTAGTATTGATTTGTTACTTTCATATACATTATTATTATTAAGTGTCAACATCAGTCTTCAGATCCATATCATCTATGTAAAGCTCATTTAGAAAGCGGTTAGGAGTAGTTGTTCAAGCTTTCACATGACACACTTGCTGTGGTGCCACGATTCATCAAAATAGATTCAGAAAATGTGAGATGTGAGATGCATATTGATAAACGTTTGCTGTTGAGTGTTTAGCTTTTCAGTGGATAAAAATGAAAAGATTTAAACATGACTTCACCATTGATGGATTCTCATGGTTTGCAATTTAGTTTTGCAGGTGTGTTCTAACACACATGCAGTCAGTACTCAGCAGTGGTACCTAAAGCCATGCCGGTACAGGGGGAAAAAATCACTGTGCTTCATGGACAGGAAATATACATTTTTGACCATCTTTTAATATATTGTGAAGTGCAGTCTGACCTGTATCTGGTTTCAATTCCCTACCAAAGCTGATCACGGCCGGAAGAGATCTGTCCCAAAGGTTACATCGAAATTAAAGGAGGAAACAGCATTAGTTTAATATTTCATACAGAATGAAAGAAATGCCGTCTTTTGAGGTTTATGTGTTTTACCACCAGATCAATATAAAACCACCACGAACAACGGATGAAGAGTTTTCAGCTGTTTAAGACTCCTTGGATCAATAATTAGGCTCCAGACAGGTTTGGTGTGGCAGCTTAAATAATTGATATAATGTGGACAGAGGCGAGCAGGAGTGAAGCCATACAGTCATCATAACCAGGACAAGGACATTGGCATCAGCTTACTATTAAAAGGTTCTAATTAAAGCTGGTGTGTTGGCTTATTGGTCATGTGAAGGTGTACAATTGTTGTGGTGACATGATGCCTGCCTTATCTAATGTCATTAAGATGACTAAAAGCTTCACACTGTCACTAAGGTCAGAACAGATTAACATGTTGGCAGCAGATGTGCATTTATGCAGATTTGTTTAAGCTCTTTCCTCTCAGTGGTTAAGATTAAGGTATGGGTAATAATAAAATAATGAACTATGTTCCTGTAGCAATCGAGTACAAACTACTAGGCAGAGTTAAATTAAGGTTAGTCCTAAATCACATGTATACCATAGCAATTTGCCAACAATTTAAATTTTATATTTATGATACATCGCACTTTTTAACTGTTTAGAGTTGCAGCTGAGTTTACATACGCCTTGCAGAATCTGCAAGATTTATTTTAAGAAATAAAAATAAAAACTGCTAGCTATTACAAAAGGTGCAAACATTCACTGATGCACGAGAAAGCAACGCACTACATTAGACATTAGACTTTAGAAAATCAATCACCACCTTTTTGAGATTTGAGAATACATTTGTGCTGTGTTATACAGTGGTGTGAAAAAGTGTTTGCCCCCTAAACATGCAAAGGAACAGGAAATGAGGAGGGGGGCAAACACTTTTTCACACCACTGTATTTAATGTACTGTTGTGCTTGAAAGTTTGTGGACCCTTAAGAATTTGCTATATTCCGTATAAATATGACTTCAAACATCATCAGAAATTCTGAAAGTAGATAAAGAGAACCCAATTAAACAGATCAGACAAAAATATTATATATTAATATTATTATATATTATATAAAAATATTATTATATATTAAGGAAAACTTTTCCGGTAACTGTTGATCACATCGGTCCATTCCTCAATACATTACATTACATTTATTCATTTAGCAGACGCTTTTATCCAAAGCGACTTACAAATGAGACACACTCACACACCAATGGGAGCAGAGCTGCATGCAAGGTGCTAGCTTGCCATCGGGGGCAACTTAGGGTTCAGTGTCTTGCCCAAGGACACTTCAGCATGGGATCACCCGGGCCGGGATTCGAACCACCAACTATTACCTAAAACATCATCAGATTTTTCTATAAGTAGATAAAGAGAATCCAATTAAACAATTCAGACAAAATATTATACTTGGCTATTTACTTATTAAGGAAAATGATCCAGTATTACATATCCATGAGAGGTAAAAGTATGTGAACCTTTGATTTCAGTATCTGGTGTGAGCCCCTTGTGCAGCAATAACTGTAATTAACGTTTCCTGTAACTGTTGATCAGTTCTGCACATCAGTCCGTTTCTCAGTACAGAACAGCTTCAACTCTGAGATGTTGGTGGGTTTCCTCACATGAACTGCTGGATTCAGGTTCTTCCACAACATTTCTATTGGATTAAGGTCAGGACTTTGACTCAGCCATTCCAAATAATTAACTTTATTCTTCTTTAACCATTCTTCATGCCACACTTTCTCTTGAGATTAAGGTCACAGACAGATGTCCTGCCATTTTTTCTTTAGAATTTGCTGGTATAATTCAGAATTCATTGCTCCACCAAATGATGGCAAGTCGTCATGTCCCAGATGCAGCAAAACAGACCCAAACCATGACACTACGACCACCATGTTTCACAGATGCTATAAGGTTCTTATACGTGAATGCAGTGTTTTCCTTTCTCCAAACATAACGCTTCTCATTTTAACCAAAAATTCTATTTTTTTCTCATCTATTAGCCTTCTGGCTTGTTCACATGATCTTTAAATACTGAGCAGTGGGTTTTTCTTTGTAACCCTGCTATGCACAACATTGTTGTTCACTGTTGTTCTTAAAATTAAATCTGTGCTATGACTATAAGGGGGCCCTTGAAATTCTGCAACTGTGCACACACAGAACGTGAGAACTCCTGATATAGAACACCATGGATGACAAAATCATCTGTAAACAAAATCCATTAATATCTCTCTCTCTCTCTCTCTCAC
>JAFFST010046281.1:21530-32145 GCA_022414735.1 Noturus placidus | reverse complement strand
TTTTTTTACATTATAGAAAATTACAAAAACATGTGCAGACACTTCACAAAAATTCTATCCTTCTAATAACTGAATGCTTTATTTGTAATAGTCAACAATAACTACATTAGATCTATTGAATATCATGATATATGAAACGAAAGGAATAAAACAAGGTTGGGCGTGCTGATATAGGAAAATAAACAATGACTGGGTGTGAAGTGTTTTATTCCTCTTACACCACACTAATTTACAAACAATTATAATTTCGAGTTAGTTCCTACTGTCATTTTATTATAGCAGCTAAAAACAGTCTATTTCTTCCTCTTAAAGGTAATAATAATTTAAACACAGCTTTTCATGTTGCTGAGAAACTGGACAGCTAAAACCTACTGATATTTACAGAGCACTGATGTGAAGAGCCTTCCATCAAGTTTTAATAAACATCTCCTTACGAAAAACTGAATAATATCAATGATTAAATGTTTTTTTCTCAATCAATTTATTATTAGATTTAGACTAGGTAGACTATCCAGCATATAAATCTCTGTGTGTTATATCATATGTATTAGATCAAGTGCTTTAATATAAACTTGGGATTTGTCTTGAAGCTGGAATTACTGTCAGATCTGCTGTTATATAAAATTCATCAACATCTTTTTAACCAATTGGAATCGAGGACAGCGCTGTGGTATAAAACTATAACACTACTGGCAAATGACTTATAGTCCAAGTGTAGATATCTTGTGAAACATGACTGTTGGTATGAAGCGTCCTCACACACCTTTGTGGTCTTGATCTTGTTCCCTGTGGCGCAGCTCCAGCCTTTAAGATCAGGCAGAACTTTACACTCCTCTCCATCCAGGCAGGGTTGCATCTGGCACCACCACTTCTGCTCCACTATGGAGGCTGTAGGAGGATAAAAGAACTCTCTCAATCCAAATGCTGATTCATAGATACGAATCACAATACAAGACGATGTGACTTGATGGGAGAACATCGATATTCTGAGCGGTTTTCTGGCTGCTATCGAGGTGAAATGATTTTCATGCCTTAATTTTATTCTTTACAGCTACCTAGAGCCTGGAACACTTCATAACGTGATTTACATTAAAGGAGATGGTATTAGCTTTCTAGCTTTCAATGATTCACATTAGAGAAATATAAGCCCTTGCAATAGACCATTGTCTTGCATAGACGGGAGTAAAAGGGGCAATATCTAAATATGTAATGGAGATAATGAAAAGGTTAAGCACTGATCGTTTTGTCAAGATTTCCTGCAGTGAGCACATTAGCGCTATGCTTTAATTTGCAGGGAATGTCAGACACAAAATGTCATTGAATAGGTCAGACAGCACTGAGGGGCCCATCTGGGTGCTCTCGGCTAGCTTAATTCTCTGATTTCCTCTACTTTATTACATCTCAACTATACTAGGGCACATAGGAGTCAAAGTAAAATAGATGCCAACTTCAATTGTCCTTTTTAACAGTTACACAATTTTCACAGTGGATTACGGTGTGACCAAAGCTTTTACCGTCAAATATATGCATGCAATGGCAAACTAATGATCTCTTTTAATAATAATACTAATATGTTGTATTTACATAGCGCCTTTCCGGAGCTCAAGGACGCTTTACAATATCAGTACAATGAAACAAACAATTAACAATAATGGACAAAGACAAAATGAGCAAGAGTGAGCAATCAAACAAGGAAAATTAAAATCACAGTACAGTATGCAACACGTTAGCACAAATAACATTGAGAAGACAGATATATTTGATTTGGGATTTGAATTCGGAGATGGATGTGATGCTCCGAAGAGTCAGAGGGAGTGAATTCCAGATTTTAGGTGTTACAACATTGAAAGACCTGCCACCCATAGTGGAGACACGAGATCTAGGGACAGAGAGGAGTCCAAGCCCAGAGGACCAGAGAGGGCGGGGCGGGTTGAACTCGAGAAGCAGTTCACTAAGAGTGTAAGGTGCCAAATGGTGAAGTGATTTAAATGTAAGAAGAATTATTTTATATCTAATGTGAAATAACCAAAGGCACACGGTGGCTTAGTGGTTAGCACGTTCGCCTCACACCTTCAGGGTCCGGGGCTCGAGTCCCGCCGTGGCCCTGTGTGTGTGTGCGGAGTTTGCATGTTCTCCCCGTGCTGCAGGGGTTTCCTCCGGGTACTCCGATTTCCTCCCCCAGTCCAAACACATGCATGGTAGACTGATGGGCGTGTCTAAAGTGTCCGTAGTGTATGAATGTGTGTGTGAGTGTGTATGTGATTGTGTCCTGTGATGGACTGGCACCCTGTCCAGGGTGTACCCCACCTTGTGCCCGATGCTACCTGGGATAGGCTCCCCGTGACCCTGAAAAGGAGTAAGCGGTAGAAGATGGATGGACGGATGGATGGTGAAATAGCCGATGCAGTTCAGACAGGATTGGAGTAATGCGAGCTGAGCGCTTGGTATGTGTAAGAAGTCTAGCGGCTGAGTTTTAAATATATTGCAACCTAACAATAGAATTAGCAGGTAAACCAATAAGGAGAGCATTGCAATAATCTAGACATGAGGATATAAATGCATGAACCAGTGTTTCAGTGTCTTTGAGGATAATGAAGGGATGGAGGCGAGCATTTTAGAAACGGAGTTGATATGAGCTTTAAAAGTGAAGGAGGGATCAAAGATGATGCCTTCATTTTTTTACAGTGCTAGGTGGTTTAATGAGGGTACTAGCAATGTCATAAGTAAGGTCATAAAGGATATTTTTGGAAAGAGTTTGTGATCCAATAAAAATGATCTCAGTTTTGTCCATGTTCAGTTTTTAAAAAGTTAAAGTTAAGCCATCCTTTTATTTCATTTACACATGCTGAATGTGGTCTAGAGAGTGGGAGCAGCTCTACAAGCTGTATAGATCTTGATTTTATAGTAATATTCTCAAATTCTTTAATTTTCCAGGGGGATATAAACTTGTAAATTGTTATTATTTGGTTTAAAGATTTTATATTTTTCATTTATTAATGCCCTTCAGAAGCTACATAATATATTTACATGTTTCCCATAAGAGAGAACTTACAATTAACGATCATCCTGTTCAAAAGTTTACACCCCCCCGGCTCTTAATGTATCGTGTTGTCTTCTTGATCATCAGTGAACGTTTGCACCTTTTGTAATAGTCGTGTTTGAGTCCCTCAGTTCTCCTCAGTGTGAAAAGATGGATCAGCATCATATAGACACTGTTAGAAAGAGGTCAAACATGTAGAAGATGCTGGAAAAGTAAAGAACATGCAGGACCTGGAGGATTTCTCTGAAGAACAGTGGGCAGTTTAACTGCTTAGGACAAACAAGTTACTCATGAAGAACTCTCACAAAACATAAACACAGTGGCTGATCATCTAGGTAACGACACACAGGATTAATAATCAAGCGTGTGTAAACTTTTGAACTGGTTTGTTTAAATTTAGTTATTATTGTATCTTGTGGACTATATGTAAACATCTGAGATGTGAAATGGCTCATTCAGGGCAGAACTAAATAAACAACAAAATGCAATTTTTTATGTTCATTCGGTTTTTTTTTTTGTTTGTTTGTTTTTTTTTTAATATTTTGCAGATTCTGCAAGGTGTCTGTAAACTTATGACCTCAACTGTACCAGATGTTCTTACATTCACAAACCTATCAAGAATCTTTGTGGGGGGGGGGACCCCTGTATGCAAGATATATACATAATCTACATACATTAATTCTTCAATATAATTTGCAAACTACTGTGACACCCAGTAAAGAAAGGTGTTTTAGCATCAAATTTGTTATACAGTACGTTCCTATTGGAACTGAGCAACAAAGTTATGCTTCTATAAATAATCTGAAGGAAAACAAGCATCAGGAAAGCACTTGCATATTAGACAGATGACTTTCACACATTTGAATCCATTTTTAACATCCAATCTCCACCAGCTAACCAATGTATATATAATTTCACTTGTTTCATTGTAGCAAAATTAGCTCAACTGCCATTTATACTTGATGTGACAAGTAAGACGGTAATGAAAAAAATCTAAGTAAATAAATAATAATAATAATTATAATAATAATTTTAAATGTAGACTAATAGAATCTGAACTAGTTCATTGATTCAATCATTTACAGTTACTACTTTATCCTAGTTGTGGTGGATCTGGAGCCTATGCTGGGAATACTGAGAATGAGACAGAGTTCAATGCATGGATCTGGGAGAAAAGTAGAAAAACCAGAGGAAAAATATACACAGACAGTAAGCATTGAGCTCTGAGGTAGCAACACTTCCAACTGCACCACTATGCCACCAGAAACTAAACTATATATGCCTAATTTCATGTACTGTCATATACATGCGTGTCCAATTTCTAGTATGTGGTTTTCATGATTAATTCAAAATGTTGGCGGTCCAAAAGGTCAGATTGTCAGTGTTCATGTGACATTCTTAAAGTGATTAACCACATACTAAGGAACTCTGAAATCCCCATCTATATTTATAAGACTCTACTTTTCACTCAAGTCGTTGTAAATAATATTGTTAGTAATGAAAACCTTTGCGTTAACTTGAAAAAGAATGCCAAACTTTTGGACCCCAGTGTATATTTGTACAGACGTACACAGAATAGTGTGCTTCACCAACAGTGAGTGAAGTGAAGTGAAATTCTGGAAAGTTTCCTTCAAAACTATGATGATGAAATTTTATATCCTACATCAGAAATGTTTCAACCTCTATTAACAGTGTGTATGCCTAGTTATAGGTAGTTTTGGAAAATAATTCTACAGTTGTGACAGTATAAAAGCACAAAACAATCTGTGTGTAAACATAATTTTAAAATCCCCGGACATACCATCTACACAGGAAGGTGCTGCTCGTGTGGTTCCAGCCACTTGTCCTGGAAAGCAGGAGCATTTGACAGTCTGAGACCGTTCCTCTATCTTGTTCTTATTGCAGCATCGATGTAATGCTACAACTTCACATGTTCCTGTCCTGACATGGTGAACTGTTGAATGAGAGGACAAGTGACACAGAGAAACTCATATAGTTGGTACATTTTTATCTACTCTAAAGTAAGGATATAGCGATATATAAATATAACGTTATCCATATTACCATTTCTTTACAATGAGTAAGATAAAACCCAAGTATGACACCATTCCAGACACAAGTTTCAGGTTGTTCTTTCAAATATATTAGGGTAGCCTGATTGATAAAATGGCACCTGGACTTTTATTTGGTTTTACCTGGGGCCATTTTCTGTAGAAAGAGTTTCAGAAAGAATTTTGTCATTCATTAAATGACCTTTGGTACATTTTATAGATATACAGTACATCATCATTTCCAAATTCTACCCCCAAGTGAAACCCATAGGAATAAATCCATTCAGTCCCATTTTGATTCTAAATCCTTTTCTTTTCTGCATGTCCTTCGTGTCATGTTTTGTCTCGTTGTGCCCAGATCCATGATCAAGGATGCATACGAATATAATATAGTAAATATATGACGTTCTCTAAATGAATAGCACAAAATTAAGTGCTAACGTATTAAAGGATTTACCGCAGATAACTAGGAAACACAAGTCAAGATGAAAACGAAGGCAGAAAGACCTCAAAGTCAACATGCCACAGTGTAATAATGAGACTGTTGAAATATCTGTTAACTGTCACAATTGAACCTGTAATTTTTCTACGATTTATAAAATTATATTGTATTATGATATCTTTCGCATTATGAAATTACGCTACACATAATATATACTGTACTGTATATCATGTTTAGCATTTCTTTTTTTATTTCAAACCTTTATTGGCAGTAAATTTGTCAGATATAGGCAGAGACAGACGCACGTGCAGGTTGATGTTTATTAAACACTCTAGCAAACAATCCAAAAACTATCCAATGTCCAAAGTCAAAAAAAAAAAAAGACAAAAGTCAGGCAAGCAGCAAACAGGCAGGACGTAACAAATCCTAGACAAGACTAGATACATGACAGTGGAACTAAAAGTTTAGTAATGACACTAGGAACCCGAGATGAGACTTCACAAAGTGTGCGTGAAAATCCATTTATACAACGGTTAGATCCATCCAACTGATTTGATTAAGCGAGAAGTGTTCCATGACTGCTTAACTACACTGAGCTATAACAGCGTTTCCTTGTTTGTAGCTGTCTTCACCACAAAATTCATTTGCAAAACTCCACTTCCTAGTTTAAAACAGTTAGTACATTTGAGCTAGCTAGCCAGAGAGCTGACAAGCTATAAAGTGAGTGCAAGTTCTTTAGGATCTAATTCCACTAGCGGAGTAAGAATAAACATTAAAACTATGGTGTCTGAAATGTCAGTTACTGGATATTCATTTCTGACTTCATTTATAAATAAAATAAAAAATAAAAATCATGATAAGATAGAATTATTTCGCTACATGGGGGCACGGCGGCTTAGTGGTTAGCATGCTTCCCTTTCACCTCTGGGTTTAGGGGTTCGATTCTGGCCTCCATCCTGTGTATGCAGAGTGTACATGTTCTCCACGTTCTGAATTGTCCGAGCTGTGTGAGTGTGTGTGATTGTGCACTGCGATGGTTTGGCACCCTGTCCATTGTGTCCTCCCACCTTGTGCCCCAAGTCCTCTAGGATAGGATCCAGGCTTCCCGCGACCCTGTGTAGGATAAGCGGTACATTTGTGTCATGTTTTGTCTCATTGTGACCAGATCCATGAGTAACTGTAGTGAATATCTATGTCAAAGACTCTAACGTATATAATAGAGTAAATATATGACGTTCTCTAATGAGTACAGAAAATGGATGGATGGATATCACTTCGTAAGATCTAGTGTTTTGAACTCCAGGAGTTTCACGAATAGAATTTAAGGAGAAATTCTTAGCGATTAAGGTTTTAGGTCTAGCTTGGAGAAACCTTAGTGATTAAAACTGATTCAAATGTTTAATTTTATACGGACTTTCTACACCAGTGTAAACAGGGTAAATGGGAATATTTGGTGTCCATAATAAAAGATTAGCATTCTGATGATCCTGACCTCTGGTGGTGTGTTCTGTAGCTGTACCTGTCATAAACTGCAATGAATGGAGAAAACAAAACTAATGTATAAAAGAAGTTAAAGGAGCGCTTAGAGTTAAAAGTGCTGTGTTGTCTTTTTTTTAAATTATTATTTCTCGATTTTTATGTGGTTGACTCCCTCAGTATTGTCTGAATTATTTAAAGGCAGTGTATGTCTGTGCACTGTTAATTGTGTGTGACATTTCCATGAGGTTCCCTCCTCCTGTGGATGCATGTTTTGTTTCCACCTAACGTAGTAAACAACTCATTAAGAGTGTTTGGATACCTGCCTTCACACTGTTCTATAGCACTCCAGACAAGCTTATCTAATCACACTGCATTTTCTTGACTAATAAATAGGGTTGGATTCAGTAAATTATAATAAATGATACTGAAATGTCTTCGGTAGAGGCGTATATAGTTCTCCTCTCCATTATTATGGAAATCGCTTTGCTGTAAACATTTTCCCAATAGCTCTCTAACATTCCTCATCGTAGCTTAATGTATAATGTGAGTTGGTGCCATTTAGAAATGTTCAATTAATAATCTGACTTTTAACACATATGACCATGGATCATTTTATATTATTATCATCCATCCATCCATTTTCTATACTGCTAATCTTATAGGGTCGTGAGAATCGAACCCCGTGCTAACCACTAAGCGAGCGTGTGCTGTATATTATTATCATCCTCAATATAATCTATAGTTAGAGTGTTAACCTTGCTAGGAGTGGAGAGAAATTTACATCAGTACAAGGCAGAAAGACGGCTGTTTTACAGGATTTCATCAGTTTTAATCAGTTTCTGTTGTCTCCGAACCCACTTCTCTTGAAGGCTGTACTGGTTACTTTGAAGAAGTGACGAGCTACAGAAACTAGCCCACACGTTCTCCCAGCACATTCTAAATATGAGCCTGAACCGAGAAGCTAAAATCTTAGCCAGGCATTATTTGCTTTCTGAGCTTTCTGAACTCTATTAGTGGAAACATGCACAGGGAGGAAGAGAAGTAAGACTGAGCAATGTGTTATTTCGGGTACTGTTTCCTTCAGTGTAGATAAGGTCACCATCTCCTCCAGAGGTCTGAAGTGTTCATTCACAGGTACGACCGAACAAACAGATGAGCTGAGTGGCTCTGCATGTCTAATCTAACTGTTATGTATTGAAGCATTTGGAGATGGAGATGGAGGGCACTTCTGGAGGATGAACAACGCAATTTTTTTTTGATAATTTGACAGCCAAAATCACCCCCATATTCCCCAACTCATTTTATATGTGTGCCTGAAAGGAGTCGGGAGGCACAGATTTGAGCAAAGGTTGCTTGGACTGTAATTTGAGCAGAAGCTAAAAACAAGCTAAAAACAAAATAAACTGCTTTGTCTGCATATAATACATATCATCAAGTGAATCACAAGTTTTTGATCAAGTTGACTCCACATAATAAGTTATATTCTACATTATATTCTATAAATATACTATAAATGATGGATGAACATACAAGTGCATCTCAAAAAATTTGAATATCGTTGAAAAGTAAATTTATTCCAATAATTGAATTCAAAAAGTGGAACTTATATACTCTAGATTCGTTTCACATAAAGTGAAATAATTCAAGATATTGTTTTAATCTTGATGATTATGGCTTACAGTTCATGCAAATCAAAAATTCAGTCTCTAAAAATATTAGAATAAATGTTTGTAATTAATGCAATATTCCTGTTAAACCCGTTGAATTGAAGCTGAAAATCCACACTTCAATCTCATCTTCATGATTTCATTCAAAATTCACTGTGGTGGTGTACAGAGGCAAAATATACACATATATATATACAGTATATGTGTGTGTGTGTGTGTGTGTGTGTGTATATATATGTGTATATATGTATATCTTTTCTTAAACACTATATATAGTGTTTAAGATATATATATATATATATATATATAGTGTTTAAGAAAAGATTTAACAAAGACAGAAAATATTGAAACAAAGAACAAAGAAAGTGCATACTGTATGTATGTTGGACCTTCAGGAGCTCAATATTTGCTGTTTGAATTACACATATATTCTTCATTTTTCCATTTTTAGTCCAAATCTTCCCTCTAAACATTAAGTGTTCTCTGGAAGCTGTGCCTGACGCGAATGATAATAGATTTACAATTCCAGAAGAAAAAAAAACCCTGTGGAAATTACAGTGTACCAAAATTATCAGATGGAAATTGAACTCTTGCAAGCTAATTCGATTCCAGGCCCCTCTAAGATGATGAGCATCTTGAGGACGAGCAAGCCAAAGCCACTGCCAGTTTCCTGAATGTGTGCATCCCTAATTGGGCCACAAGCTGCCTGGCGGCTGCACATGCACTGAGCTACTGAACTATTCGTCAAGGTAAGCTGGTTTCATAGCGCCACAATGTTGGGGGGCACAATGGTGTACTTCTGCACTGCTGAGAGTGCTTAAAGGATGAAGGGTTTTTTTTTTAAATACTGTAATCTATTTTTCCAAACACATTTTGCATTCATATACCACATTCTCTTATTTATAGATCTTATCTTATTTATGCAGAGTTTATTTTACAGTCTGTACATTCAGAGACAGTAAAGCAAAAAATTTTTTAAAATATACTAAAAAAAATATGTTATTTGTGACCCAATATATACAGCAAACAATTTTATGTTAAAGTAAATTTTCTTAACAAGCAAATTAAGCAATTTAATAATTAAGCAAATCATAATAAAAAATAATATGGTCTATCTAGTCAGTGAAGCCTGTAAACACTGTGATACATTTGCTAATGAACAATCAATTACTTCTACCCATTTCAAATGACTTCAGAGACAATGTAGTAATTCAAATACATATACTGATATAGTTAAGGTATTATTACAACACAGTTATAGCACATTATTAGGCATGCTACAGGTTGGAATATTACTGTAAACAATTTGTTGCCATCAGAGTTGCATGTCATATCATGTAAATATTAATGACTAACAACTATAGTCATTTCTCAGGCACACCCACAATGCATTTCTGCATTTTATAACAGTCTACTGGACAAGAAAAGCCCACATTCCCTGATAACGAAGCATACTGGCATACAATTAGGGTTTAATATGTTATTTCTCTCAGTTCCCTGGTACTCAAATACCCAGCATGCATTACTCCAATACATCTAATACCCCTCTGGAGTGCAGTGTACCAGGAGTGTAAAATAAGAAGATGATGAGGTGAATGATGTTTTTTTTTCACTGTTTAAAAACAAGATGTTTGGATTTGAAAAAAACATATATTTATATGCAACAGGACATCGATCAAAGTATTAAATCGTAAATAGTAAGGTCTAACGTGGTTATATATCATTTTTGTTCTCAATAATGATTGCCATGAAGTTTTAATTATTACACTTACACTCACCTTTATGTCCTGCAATGTGGATCGGTGATAGCAAGAGTGTGAGCATGCAGATGAGCAGCAGAACTTGTGTAAAGGTCTTCTGCTTTTGATTCTTAATCATCCTGGAAAGAGAGAGAGAGAGAGAGAGAGAGAGGGGGGGGGGGGGGGGGGGGTGGGGT
>JAFFST010046280.1:0-46344 GCA_022414735.1 Noturus placidus | reverse complement strand
GGTTGGGATTAACACGGCTAGTTAGCTGGCTGGGGTTGGGATTAACACTGCTAGTTAGCTGGCCGGGGTTGGGATTAACACGGCTAGTTAGCTGGCTGGGGTTGGGATTAACACGGCTAGTTAGCTGGCTGGGGTTGGGATTAACACGGCTAGTTAGCTGGCCGGGGTTGGGATTAACACTGCTAGTTAGCTGGCCGGGGTTGGGATTAACACTGCTAGTTAGCTGGCCGGGGTTGGGATTAACACTGCTAGTTAGCTGGCTGGGGTTGGGATTAACACTGCTAGTTAGCTGGCTGGGGTTGGGATTAACACTGCTAGTTAGCTGGCTGGGGTTGGGATTACACTCCTTATACTGGCTTATACACACACTGCTTACACACCCCTTATACACCGCTTATACACACACTGCTTACACACCCCTTATACACCGCTTATACACACACTGCTTACACACCGCTTATACACACACTGCTTATACACTCCTTATACTGGCTTATACACACACTGCTTACACACCCCTTATACACCGCTTATACACACACTGCTTACACACCCCTTATACACCGCTTATACACACACTGCTTATACACTCCTTATACTGGCTTATACACACACTGCTTACACACCCCTTATACACCGCTTATACACACACTGCTTATACACCGCTTATACACACACTGCTTATACACCCCTTATACCCGCTTATTCACACCGCTTATACACACTGCTTATACACCCGTTATACACTGCTTATACACACCGCCTATACACACGCGGCTGGTACGCACACCGCCTATACACGCGCGGCTAATACACCGCCTATACGCGGCTTGTACACAGACTGCTTATGCACATATCACTTATAGACCCCTTATACACCGCCTATACACACACTGCCTGTACACACGCCGCCGGTACAGACACCACTTATAGACACACTGCTTATAGACCCCTTATACATGGCTTATATACACACACACTGCTTCCACACTCGTATACACCTATTCTTCTACAATCGTATACACCCCTTATATATCTACACTCGTGTGTGTGTGTGTATATACACCACTTATACACCTCTTCTGCCCTCGTATACACCCCTTTTACACTTGTGTATATACACCGCTTATACACCCCGTATGCACCTCTTCTACACTCGTATACACCTCTTCTTCTGCCCTCGTATACACCCCTTCTACACTTGTTTATATGCACCTCTTCTTCTACACTCGAATGCACACCTTCTACACACCCCGTGTACAGACGGGCGGGTGAGGAAAATGTGTGAGGATTGTTTTTGTTTTCAGTCCTGAGATCACTGGATGAAAGTGAGTCATAGGAAATGGGGCGTGTGTGTACACACGAACACACATGAAACCTTTTAAACAGCATATGCAGAAGTCAGTATCAGGTACCAGGCGGCAATACTCAGAACACTTGTCGTTATTGAGCCATTGTCGCAGATAAGTTTTGTATATTTTATCTTGTAATTGTTGGGTTTATTATATGAAGTCTTAAGAAAAGATTGATTTAGAAAGACATACTTTAATGTGCTAGAAGTTCTGATGATAATGTCTGATCCGATCTTAGGCTGAAAGTGCAACTCAAATAGGAAAAAAATCACAGACGCTTTTAAGACATTTATTATTAGTAGTAGTTGTGGTTTCTGAATGTTTCCTGATCTTAAAGGGTTCTCTTGTAGGAAGCTTGAGGGTTGTTCTACTGATAAAACCCCTGAAGGTTCTGTGTAGAACCATAGACCAGAGCAGTTCATCTCAAAGGGTTCTCTTGTAGGAAGCTTAGATATTAAAATTACCCTAAAACTTCATCTTGAAAATGTCAAATGCATTTATATTGAACTATTCGTGAAATATCTGAAAGGGTTCTCGTGTAGGACTCTGTTTTTGTTCCTTCGTTAGAATCCTTAAAGGTTTGTTTGATTCGATCTTTGGAGTGTTAGAATTCGGCGTGGTTCTCGTGCGTTGAATATGACGTAATAAAATCTCCGCTATTATCATCGGTTTCTCAGCCAGCTGCTTCTCTCGTGTGCACTCGCTTCACCTCGCCCGGCCAGCGTTCTGGAAGTCAAGTCCAAAATGAAACCCAAAATGTTAGTTTTTTGCACTGGAGCGATGAGGCTAATATAGCTGCTAATTAAGCTACCGGTTTAGCATGTCTCAAAGGACATTTCCTCATACACGGTTCACAAAAATAGCAGAAGTCGTGATAAAGATGGAGCTCGGTGTCTCTTTTTATCCGTGTTTATAGATAAGAGCGTGGCGCACGGTCAGAATAAGGATAAGGAAAAACAATAAGGAATTTGATGGTTTAATAAACTTGAACGATTGAAGACCACATTGAGCTTGTAACGGTTTTTCAGAAAACATGCAATTATCGAAAGTCATGATATCTCTGATACACGGTGTATAGTCAATTAACTTGTCGTGATTCGGGTGTCACGTCCTCGTATTGCCATGGTTTCAGTCGTAACGGTGTGGATTATCGGCTCACGCCTAAATCCGTGCTCTGCTCTCTCTCTCCTCGCAGCTCGTTCTTTATTTTCTGGTTTTATTTGCACGCGGGAGCTTCGCAACGCTGAGCTCATCGCTCGGCCGTCTCTTTGCGATTGAGCCGCAAAATGATTTTGTGCAGAGCGTGTGATGAAACACTTTTCTGTTGTGTTCTGGATCGTTATAACGGCACGGTAGTGCCAAAGAAGTGTCCCAAGGGACGGCGCGCTAATCCTGTACAGATTGCTCAGCATGAACAGAAAAGACCCGGACACGAGTAAAGTACACGAGTAAAAATACAAAAACGCTTCTGGAGCTTGTGTTTACGATTTTACGTATGCAGAGTGAAAAGCTGAGAATTTCCAAAAACCTGCCTGTCTGACTGAGGAATCGTTCTTTAAGTGACCCCTCACAATAACATTAAACAAGAAGAATTGATCGTGCTGATGACGCGCAGACCTTAACGACACGTTTTCTCATGGGTTTTTGCGGGAAATTCAGAGCCGTTCTCGCCATGTTTAAACACGACAGCTTGGCAATAAAAACGCTAGAATAACCCGGTGATTCTGAAAAGTTTGGCCTTGTGTCATGGTGTCCTTAATTGGCGTTGTAGGATTACGAATTGCTCAACGTTATGCGACGTGGCGATTCAGCATGCGCACTGGAAACCATCGCAATCTGCTTAGCTTGGAGATTATGTAAACGCACCCCCTGATCTCCTCACGCCGGGGGTGGACGACGTGCAGCTGTGGCTGTCCTGGACAACACACACATTACTAAAAGCTGTGTTCGTTTTCCTTGCATGGAACTTTTTTGCTATATTAGAATTATTTATTTTTTCAACAACACGACACTATAGTCCTGTTTTCCTTTAAATCTGTGAAGCTTTGATACATTATAAAGCTGCAGTTTTGCTGATGTCTTCCAAAAAGCATCAGCCAAACACACACACACGCACTGTCACAGAGACTGGAAAACACACTTCTTGGTTTTTTTTTTTTTAATCCAGACTAGTGGACACAATAGTTTTCAAGTCTTGTCCCGAGTGATCTGATCACAAGTAGAAACGTGTCTCGGAGACGCATCGTAATCTGATCGGCGAAACCGCATCCGGTGGGGATCTGGGACCGCCGCGGATATCCATCCGTAGTGCGATCATACCGTTTGTAACGTGTCCCAGACAGCACAGATGGAGCAATCGATCCACTGGGTCATTGGCCTCACATGAAAATGAGTAGTCATTGTGAGACTGTTTGAGAATCGTGCCGAGGGGTAGAGTTGTCCCCCGAACGAAGATATTCTCCGAGGACATCCAGTTCATTTATACGTTTAGTTTGAAGACGACTTAATCGGAGCGTTTTTAAACACGTGTACTTGAAAGGATGCACAGAACTTGTGATTGGATGTTAATACCGGATGTTAACGAGGCCCCCCACGGTGCTTCTATATTCCAAGAAATAGAACCGTGACACGTCATTATATTTGCCGATGTTTTTTTGCGGCTGCCCATCGTGCTCACCTTCTTTACCTTTCTGCTCTTATGACCACGCCACACAGTACCCTAGGTTTTTTTTTTTTTTAACTATATGCTATGCTTTATGAATGGATTCCCAGCAGTATGCTAGCAAGCAAGCCACACCCACTCTGTATGATGCTGACTATCTATGCTAGTCAATTTCTAACCTTGTAAGCAGTCAGCTGGAACTCAATTTTCAATTTCATCTGAGTGTTCAATCTACAAAATGGGGAGAAAAATCCTGGATGTCTACGTGTTGCGTTTGTTGGTCAATGCTGCTTTTGTTCGCTAGCAAACATTAGTGATGCATTAGCGTTAATATTCGTGCTGTGTTAACCTTGTCAGAACTGCAGACCGTTCAGTCGGTGGTACAGATTTAACCTAGTGACGTTTCTGTATTGACGGATCTGAAGCAAAACGGGTCAAATCGAGCTTAAAATGGCCGCCGCGAGTTCCTGGGTTGATCTGACTGATTTCTGTGGATTGTTCTTAGTTCTTCTGAAATGTTTATTAAATTTTACACTTTAGGAAAAGGTTTTTTTTTGTTGGGCATTAAATTATAATCTCGATTCCAGTTGCAAGCGTGTGTACGTGAGCACAAATTCCACGCGTACGATTTAGTTTTTTTTTTAAATGTCCGAACAAAGTACACAAATTGTCGTGTAAGGAATTTGACAATTTTTCAGATTTTACACCTACAGATTTGGTGTTTTAACGCACTGCACTGATTATCACGTGTACAGCGAGTTACTTCAGTCGGATTAGTTCACATGGCTACGTTTAAATCTATGAAGCAGGGTTGTAGTTGCTTTTAGATTAGACTTCGCCCCCATTTCCCCCAGAGTCGGAGGAGGAGGGAGAGCAGCTGCTGCTCGGGGATTTTAAAATGGACGAGCGTATTGATTGTTCCGCTGCCTGGAACAATTTCTGGTAGAGTCGTGGGGTTTTTCAGTCTCGTTTCGAGCTCAGAAGTTTCATCTTTAACATTTTTCTTACCTTTTCTTAAGTCCAATTGTTGTCTGTCAGTCGAGACATGTTATATCATTAATTATTTTTTTACTTATTCGTGATGTCACTGATCCGATACCTTATCAGTATCTAAATGGTAAATGGCGCGGTTTACACTGTCTCATTCACACACACACCAATACTCACACACATGGTAGCAGAGCGGCCATGCAAGGTGCTAGCTTGCCATCGGGAGCAACTTGGGGTTCAGTGTCTTGCCCAAGGACACTTCGGTATGTGGAGTCATGTGGGCCGGGAATCGAACCGCCAACCCTACGATTAGTGGACAACCCGCTCTACCACCTGATCCACAGCCGCCCAAAGTATCTGATGCTAGCAAAAAACAACGATGGATTAGATATAGAAGAAAAAAAAACATATTGGATTCTGTAACAAATACCAGAATTTTGGAAAGGAAATGTATATTTTTGTCTTTTTTTTTTTTTCTTGTGACTTTATCATACTTTACACTTTATTATATTTATGATGTTGGTGCTTCTTGTGTCAAATGTGAAGTGCTTTAGTTAAAATTTTTTTAACCATAAACATTTTAAAGGTTTAAAAAGAAAAAGACAGATGGATAAATACAAGTTAGACAAGAAAAACAAATTCTGAATTTTCAAAATGCTTTTTCAGATATATTATCTTTTGTTTAGTGTGTTTATAGAGCAGTTTGTGAACGTAAAAATTCTGCAAAGTTTCAACAATCAAAGCGCCGGACAAATGGAGTTCGCTACTCCCGAAAGTAGCATGTTGTGATTGGTCAAGCGCTTCGCTAGTTTAGAGTTTAGAAACGGATCCTCGAGCGAGTCGTTTCTGATATGAGAAAATTAAAGTACGTTTTTTGGCCTCGGATGCACGTAAACTTATTGTATGAGACCTCTAAAACAAAATTAGCAAATGGGGCGGGGCACTGGACCATGTTAAATAATCTGCATCTTTGTAAGTTTGTAATATTTGCAATATAAAAAAATGACGTGTATAAAATTATTTTTTTACAATGCTCTGCTTCTGAGATTGCAATACAAATGTTTGTTTTTTTTTCGCATCACCCACTGCTACTCATTTTATTTATGCAGAGATGCATTTTTGGGCATTTTTATTGTTCCAAGTAGATGATTTTTTAATATTTAGAAAGGACATGGTAACACTTTCAAGATGTCAGGTCAAGTCCAAATTGGGGCTGCATTACTCGTTATGTTTGCACATCAAGTTTAAACGCTAGAAATAAACATTGCAGATTAGAGATTCCACTCCGCCATGCTGCAGGTAGATGATGCAGTCTTCCCAAGCCCGGCCGTTTCGTAACACGTCCCCTGTTTTATCATCTTCCTCATCGGAGAGATTCGACCTGCCGAATGTGTCTCTACACATCTATGTTCCACTGACCTGCAGATCACTTTCATTTTTGATACGTTGCGCATGTCAAAAAGGAAATCATGTTGTCCTAAATTAAATATTTTCCAGATTACTTGTACAGTACGAAATTAGAGAATCGACTGTTGCACCTTTTTATAACTGGAATAAACTTTTTTTTTCAAAATTCACCTGAAGTGTTCACATGCAATTATTTAGTGAAACTTACCTGCTGTATGTCATTTTGTTTCCCTGACCCATGGATTTGCCCCACATCTACCCCATCAATCAGTGAAATGCACCCCTACTGACTAATGTCCAAAACGTAATTTGTCCTCCACCCAGCCTCGGCATGAAGGAGTGTTACAACTTTATAGTCGTTGCTCAGCTGTCTTTTTTGTGTTTTTCCTCTCTCCAGAAGATGACTAGTGAGTGTATTCGGATGGACCCTTTAGCTCACGTTCTGCCCCTGAAGTAAAGGAGTGGCCTTTTCTTAAATAATAAACCCAAACCGCTGATGATTAACATCTGTGACAGTCCTGTCAGTTTATATTAGAGTGATGTAATCGGCTGTTTCCTGCTTTCACGCTTCCAGCCCTAAAAGTTTTTTTTTTTTCTCCCGAAACATAATAAAATTGTACATCAGTTATGATTACGCAATCTTGAACGGCTCGGATGAATAGATGAAGCGTTCCAGTACGTCCACTCAGCGGACCGTTGGCGGCCATTTTGGGCTGTAAAAAACAACATCGTCGGAGTCCTGTTGAGGCGCGTTCTTTCTGTGCAAAATATCAGTGCTCGGATCAGAGATGCTACTGGATTACAGGTATCCGTCCTCGATAGTCGAGGTTTGCTGTTTGAGATGAGACTCTGTGAACGTTGACTGAGCGATCCAAATTGTCCCACAGTGGTTGTCCAGAAACTTGGTTAAAAAGTTGTAGCTAAGATATTTTAGTTTGGAGTAGGCAAATTTTAGGGATCTGCGACAAACCTCAACCCGAGCTGTCATTTTGGGAATTTCGCATAGTGTCCGCTTGGCTTAGCCGTTACCACGTTGAGCTCGTTAAGTGCCTTAATACAGATTGAGGGATACAAGAAGGTGTTTTGAGTTCTTGTGGAAGGGACAGCGGTGTAGTTGTAGTTCATATCCTTGCTGATGTACTGTATGGTGTTTGCACAATAATGCAACAAACAAGGCGTCCTTCTTTGACGAACGTTTTGCGAGTCGTGTTGTCCTAGCGCTCACTTTTCTCATCACACTTAAAAACTTGTTTTACAACGCAAGGTTGCGTTAGTAATCGAGTTGTATAGCCACTTTATGCTGTAGTTGATTCTTCTTTCCAGCTGCGTTTCAAGAATCACGAACCTCATCGTTTATGGGATTTGTTCCCACTCGTATTGGGCGATACGATACGATCGCCAAAGAATGTCTTTGTAAAAGTTCAAAGCATGACCAATCCCAGAATCATCTGGAAGAAGAAAAAAATGTCCATCACAGATCATTGCATAACGTAGTTTGATTGCAGTTACAGCGAGGATGAGTTTGTAGTCGAAGGACAAATGCATGATTAGGCATGCAGGCTGAATACCAAACCTGGAACAGACCGAACGCTTCTGTATTCTTCTAGAATGAAAAAAAGAGAACCCTGTGAAACACATGTGAGTGTGAACTTCACCACAGGATTGGAGGACCGAAGGGGACGGCGGCTCGTAGGCCACGATGTTCAGAACCAACTTGACCCTTTGAGCGTTTCTCTTTTAGCCTCCAAACGTAACAAGCTGCACATTAAAATGAAAAGACAAAAACGTTAGGTAGCGCTGAATAGTCTCTATACCAAGCCTCTGATTGGTCAGCTGGTTGATTTTGGTCAGTTCATTTTCTATAACTGATTTCCTCCGCGTCCGTACGCTCCATACACGTATTAACATTTATACGGTGAGGTTTTCTGTCATTTAACATCTACAGAAGGAGTCTCCAGTGTCGGAGCATGTTGCGGTTTCCAGGTAACATGACGAGCAACATGAGTGACAACAGGAACTTGCTTGTTTCGTGGCTTAAATGTCGGTGTAAAGGTGTGATGTGTCACTTTTGAAACAAATTGGGACCGGTTTGATATTGAGTTTCCTGTAACGGGAACACCTCCGTTATGTTTATCGTCAAACTGATGATGGATTAACGCTAACAAGTGATGTCTGTGCAGGACATGGCATACGTCTGGCCTGTGGGAGGGTAGGGTGGGGTGGTGGGTGTAGAACACACCCTTGCCCTTCCCCAATCCATTCATCAAGTCCCACAGACTCACTATGGGTGTGTGTGGGTGGGTTTTTGCTGAGAAGGTCGTTGCTGTGTTATTTGCTGTGACTTTGACTCGTTTTTCCAGACAGCGTCACATTACACTTAAGAGCGGGTTGAACGATGGATTTCAGAGCTCTGTTGTGTTCAGAGACAAATGATGAAATGGCCTCCGTGTAGAACACTGTCGAGAGGAGCAGAGACTCGTGCAGCTGCTGTGGAGATCACATTTTTGCTTTGGTTTAATTTTTAAGGTTGGACGAGGTGTTAATAACTGCATGGGCTGGAGTGTGTTATTGCACAAATATCTCAGCCATTTACTCACAGTTACAGTCTTTCATTTAGTAATGAATATGTTGCTCCTCTCAACTGCTTATAGTTCCATTTAATGTGGTGGAACATCAGAGACAAGTTAGTTCCTCTTCTCAATTTTATAGCCACTATAAACAGTTGTGCTGTCTCTCTCGCTGTCTCTCTCTCTCTCTCTTCTGCGTTGTGCTTTTAATTCTTCGTTCCGATCGGTTGAGGAGTTTACTAGAACAGCAGCTCGATTGCTGCGGTGTAAGTGGAATAAAACCCTTCAAATCGACCTCTGCGTGGTGACAGTAACTCCTCTTCATCGTTGATTGTTTTCCTGCAGCGGCGTGATCCATATTGATTTCGCGTTTTCTCTCTGCTCTCCAGGCACGGACATCTCAGTCGGAGAGGAAGTCGCCATCAAGCTAGAATGCGTGAAGACGAAACATCCTCAGCTGCACATAGAGAGTAAAATCTACAAGATGATGCAAGGAGGAGGTAGGAAATACTGGTGTGCGATTAAAAAAATAAATAAACAAACAGTCGCCCCTTCACGCTTCGCATTTACGTTAAATGCACTAAACTATTAAGCTCCGCCCACTTCTTTGTGGACTTGTGGCTGTATTTGGAGGCAGGAGGTCATCGGGTCATGTCCATCCGAGTCACGTAGCATCACCCCCAAACAAATTACTCCATTTCACCCGCAGAGCCTCACCGTTAGCATGTGTCAGTAACCTAGCAACTGGGTGACCTGTGCGTGTGTGTGTATTTGGTGAGACAGACGTCGGGGCGTCACAAGAAGACATGTTTTATTTTAATTTAAAGTTTGATTTATTTCGTTTCACGGGTCACCATCACAGGGTTCTGCCTTCATGGCCTCCACCAGCTCCGCCCCTAAATCTGTGCCATGAATATAAATATTTTTTAAAAATCATATAAATATCCAAAAGGATATTTCTAGTTTGTTTATTAGGTGTGAGGAACTAAACACACACTCGTGTGCTCATCTATCTGTTTTTTTTCCCTCTCTCTTCTCTTTCTACTTTTATACCCCCCCTTTAGTCTCCTTCCCTTCTCTCTCTCCCTCTTCCTTCCTACTTCTCTCTCTCTCTCCCTCTTCCTTCCTACTTCTCTCTCTCTCTCCCTCTTCCTTCCTACTTCTCTCTCTCTCTCCCTCTTCCTTCCTACTTCTCTCTCTCTCTCCCTCTTCCTTCCTACTTCTCTCTCTCTCTCCCTCTTCCTTCCTACTTCTCTTTCCTTATGTTTTAAATGCTCTCTTTCTGTCTCCCCCTCTCCCCTTCCCACCGCTCTTTTTCTTTCTCCTTAATTTAAACGCTCGATCTCCCTCTCATTCTCTTGTTTTATTCTCTTTCTCTCATGTTCATCAGTCCGGGGGGAAAAAAAAAATTCTGACGTCTTTTCCCAGAACTCTGTTACAGATGCGTGTTGTATTACTCTTGCGTTGGTTACGGCAGGGAGATATGACGATAGAGCACCGATATCCTGATAAATTGTGACAATAAGCGTTTCTGAGATTATGGATATCATGTTCTTTAAAAAAAAAAAAAAAAAAACCCATTCCTAATAAATGAATGTAATTACAAGCTGACTTGAGTAAAACTTGAGTTTTAAATCCTGTCCTGTCCCTCTCTCTCATCCCTCCCCCACATGGGTTACATGAATGGTTAGGTCCAGATGGGTGTGGGGTGTGTGTGTGTGTGTGTGTGTGTGTGTGTGTGTAAAAATAAAGCAGGCTTTCTAAGCAATCAGAATTGCAATCAACCGTGCTGTGGCGTAAAATGATTTAACACCTGTCTGAACTTTACAGAAGTCACTTTGAGAACCACGGGTCTGAAAGTACCGAAAGTACTGATCTCATTGCACTAAGTAATCATGTGGGCGTGGCTCTTCTCAGCGTGATGCTTTCAGTTTTTTTTTTTTTTTAAACGTCTTAACTCACTTAATTCACGACAAGGTTACTATACACACAGGGTTCTCGTGCCTCTGTGGTAAATCGGCCTTATTGTACAGAAGGCGTAAGGACGATGTAAAACTCCTCCGAGACGGTTGTATACACGCGTTGTGTGGGTTCATCACGGAGACTGCGATTTCCTGACTTCATTCATCAGCGTGTGGTTCCTGAAGAACAGGAAGCCTGAAGCGGACCGAGTCGAGATATATTTATCCTTCCGAGCGCTTTGAAAGGGCTGACCTGAAAGATGCTCGAAAGAAAAACTGCTGAGTTTCAAAAGCTCCACACTGTACAAGGCGAGCACCAGATTTGGAACGGGCATTCGTACGCGCACGTGCACACACGCACACCAGTCAGCTGCAGCCCTCCTGAGCGCTGATGGCTCTTCCGTCTGTTTGCTCTTCTCCCTAAATATCACCCGTGCGGTCATCTAGAGACGAAACAGAACGTTATTTACGGCTGCAACTAACAGTTCTTTTAATAGTCGGGCAATAAATCTTTATTTCAATTTTTTTTTTGTTAGTTAGAACGTTTGAAGTATAAAGTATACAAAGTACCACAAATCAGTAAAAATACCTCTCCATTTCATTCAAGACATGGCCTTCTTTATATCCTAGACCTACCAATCGAAAATTAAATGCTTATCAAATGAGGTGTGTGTGTGTGTGTGTGTGTGTGTATATATATAAAATCAGATTCCATCATTATATAACCATATTTGAGAAGCGCAATGGAAATGACTTGAGTGTGTCCAGCATAAATTCTTTAGTAAAATGTACATTTACTTTTAAAGTCATTTCGATAGTTCATGTTCGAGTCATATATTTGAGGGGGAGAAACCGCTACTGAATGCTAAAGTAAGATTTCTAGCCAAGATTGTAAAAATAGCTGATATTGTGGATGGATTTTCGAAAGCTTGTTTTCATTTACACGAACGTACGGCGTCTGCCAAATGAAATCTGTGGGTAGTTTTATGGGCGCTTTGTCACAGTTAAAAATTATATCCCGACACAAGCTTTAAACCGACGACGATGCTTTATTACGACCCCAAGGCGCTCTAAGACGTGGTCCACTTCCAACCTGTATCGTTTTACCCAGCGTATCCGCCACGGTCACCCCATCGACGTGTTTAACAGGCTGTGCTTTTATAGTCTATACGTCTATACGCAGACCTCCGTATGGCGTTTAATCATGCCGCTGACCTCTAACCGAACGTCCTGCTTCACTCCATCGCTGTACACCGTTTTATCCTTGGTGTCCAAGGTCATCTTCAGTGTGTCGGGGGAAAGTCCGATCTAGTCCTGTGAAGGTGTGCGTGATTTCCATGTGGCACATTTTAAGCACAAAAATATTCAGCATTCAACATTCAACGCGTTTCTGTAATACAAAATGGGAAGTGATTCAGGTGCTTGGACCCCGATAAGGGGATATTGGGTAATAACGCAGTGGTGTATGAAACCGCGCAACCGATCTGCAGCTTGTGCGTCGATAACACGGACGCTGCGATGCACTCTCGCTGCGATTTGTTTCACAACACTGGCACCGCGATTCGATTTGGTTTATTCTCCATTATTATTACTGTTGTTATTATTATTCTCCGATTAATTTTGAACAAAATTTGAAAGAAGAAAAAATTAGGACTGAAAAGACTGAAAAGATTTTTTTTAATCCTAAACAATGCAAAACAATGAGCATTTTTGTCTGTATCAAACTAAATAACACTTTAAAAAGGCACCAAGCAGAGGTTTAATATTGTAAACAAAATGTATTACAGGTTCACCATGTCTTTTAAAAATAAATTCTCCCCAAAATGAAGTCTCTGTCCCAAGAATCATGATTGATTGTAACAGTAGCAGTGAATAAGGCGTCATTTTAACCGGGAATAGAGCTCCAACGTCGTTTAATGGTTATAACGTGGTTGTGTAAACACAATGCCTGTCTGCCGGTGCGAACCAGTCGCTTCAGAAGCGCAGATGATTCCCGCTGAATGTCCAGACTCTACACGAAAGGACGTGATCATGTGACCAGCAGGTTAGACAGATTGGTACCTCAGGTGTTCCTACAGTGTAATCGCATTAGATATATAACGGTCCACGGTCTCGCTTTTATTTTTCACCATGATGCATCGTTATGCTCGTAGTCATTAAACGTCTGTCGTGGATTTAAAAAAAAAAATTGATTTCATTGTTTTTTGCAGTGGGGATCCCGACGATTAAATGGTGCGGAGCGGAAGGTGATTACAACGTGATGGTGATGGAGCTCCTCGGCCCCAGTCTGGAGGATCTGTTCAACTTCTGCTCTCGCAAATTCAGCCTCAAGACTGTTCTACTGCTGGCCGACCAGATGGTAAATCCTCACGCACACATGCTGAGACACACGCGCATGCACACGCGCATGCACTGTTTGTTAATTAGAGGGCTTGTGTAGTGAGGTGACTGCTGAAGGAACTAGGGTTCATATTACACAGTGGTGTTGTCTCCGCTCTTTTGCGTTGGCGCTGTGGATCCTCTCTTATCAGATGGAGCTGTACAGGCCTGAGGTGATTTTAGTGCAAAAGTTTTTTTGTTCTGTTACTGATTGAATCATTGCTTCGTTTGTGCCGTGATTTGCATCGCAGGTTTCTCCGTCTCTTCCTTTGTCGGGTTAAATACGCGTCATTTATATAAGAAAAGCACCCGATTTCCACAGACTGAGCCAGCATGGATCTGGTTTAAGAAACGAACGGTTACGTGTTAAATTTATAATCCACATCCTAGCAAGGACTTTTGGGAGATTTCATCATGCACCGCACAGAGACCACCACAGTGCTGCTGTGAGTGTATTCTCGATTCTGATTTGTCAGAAGTGTTTGCATATGGCGTTGCAGCTATTTATTCTGGATGTGTTGCTTCTCAGAGGAGATTTTATTTTTTATTAGCAATACAATTCCTACTTGGTTCGCTGTAACTGGCAGTCATCTTAATGTTCATACTGTTTCTCTGAATCAGCACAATGACCTTTGATTCTTGTATCTCTGTATACACAACGTTGTGAAGAAAAGGATTTATGTGCTTGACTGGAAATAGGACTAAAATGTAACATTTCCAGTAAAGGTTATCTGTAATAAGACTTTGTGTGTTTGTGTCCTAGATCAGCCGTATCGAGTACATCCACTCAAAGAACTTCATCCACAGAGACGTGAAGCCCGATAACTTCCTCATGGGCCTGGGGAAAAAAGGCAACCTCGTCTACATCATCGACTTTGGCCTGGCCAAGAAGTACAGAGACGCTCGGACACACCAGCACATACCTTACAGAGAGAACAAGAACCTGACCGGCACGGCCCGCTACGCCTCAATCAACACACATCTGGGCATAGGTACACACACCCCTTACAGAGAACCAGACCAAAGGCATAGTAAATTCACTGTCATGTGAAGGTTTTTAAATTATTATTATTATTATTATAATGTAAAATTCATGTTAACCGTTTTTCCCTCTTCCCACACAGAGCAGAGCAGAAGAGACGATCTGGAGTCACTTGGCTACGTGCTCATGTACTTCAACCTTGGCTCTCTGCCCTGGCAAGGACTGAAGGCTGCGACCAAGAGGCAGAAATACGAGCGGATCAGCGAGAAGAAGATGTCCACGCCCATCGAAGTGCTGTGCAAAGGATACCCGTGTAGGTTCTTGTCGCGTTCTCACACGTGTCTCAAATCAACACCCTTAAGGCACTTGCTTTTTTTTTTTTTTTACATTAGTTAATCATCAATCAATTACAATGGTACATTGTCTCAAAGCAGCTTTACAGAAATATCATTTTTACATTTTACAAGCTACTTACTAATGAGAGCACACTCTCACACCAATGGTAGCAGAGCTGCATGCAAGGTGGGCAACTTAGGGTTCAGTGTCTTGCCCAAGGACCACCAACCCCACGATTAGTGGACAACCCGCTCTACTGACTGAGCCGCAGCCACCCTATTATTGTTTGATCAATCGCTCACCTTCAGATCAAAAGGTTTTAAAGATCATGAGAAACATTTTGGTCATAAGTATCTTCATAAGTATCTTCTACACTAATATGATGAATGTACATACATACATACATATTCATCATATCAGTGTAGAAGATACTTATGAAGATACTTATGACTAAAATGTTTCTCATGATCTTTAAAACCTTTTGATCTGAAGGTGAGTGATTAAATGTTTGAAATCGCTGTTGTAGACAAAAATATAATCGCGCCGACGTATTCATTTCTTTCATTAGAAAACGAACATTTTATTTACACGCACACATTTTTTTATTTAAACGGACGACTCGGAGGGAAATATCCCGAAAAGCAGCCGCTAAGAGTCCGGCGTCGGTGTGAACTCCTTTAATACTGTTTAAAAAGCATCTCAGGGAAATTCCTCAAGAAATCTGGTGAGAAAACGCCAAAGTATAAAATGATTTTGATTAATTTTGGATTTCTATCACAACATAATTCCATTTGTGTTACCCCAGAGTTTTGATAACTTTATTACTCTTTAATGTGGGGAAAATGAGTGTCTAGACGTCCGACAGGTTAGTGTATGTATACAGTCTGTTACTCGAGACACAGCCCTAGGTTTCATTCCGTTCTTGTGAATGTTCCTCGGTCAGTGACGTCTTGCTTTCTTCTGTCTTCTCACAGCCGAGTTCGCCACGTACCTCAACTTCTGCCGCTCCTTACGCTTCGACGACAAGCCCGACTACTCCTACCTGCGACAGCTCTTCAGGAACCTCTTCCACAGACAGGGATTCTCCTACGACTACGTGTTTGACTGGAACATGCTCAAGTTTGTGCGTGTCCACAGGCCAGACTTTGCTTTAGATTTGTTAAATATAATCGATCTATCCGAGTTCCTACAAAAACAGCGAGTTACGCTTGTGCTCGTGTGGGGTGTGAAATACGGACGACCGAAATTGAAAATAAATATATCGGTAGACGGATGAATAAAGGAATGAATGTCTTGATAAAACAAATATAACTCATTTTTTAATGAATCTTAATCCTAAACCTATTTTTGTATTGCCCCTTTTCTTTCATATATTATTTTCTGTGCGTATTATTTTCGTTATTTATTTGTACAGTTCTGTGTCTTGTATGGAAATTAGGTGGGTGGGGCTTGTTTACCATTGGTTCATCGTAGATTGAAGCATGCGCTCGATTACGCTTCACTTGTTTTGGAGGGATGGCAGGTCGTAGCTCTCGCATAGACTACGGCGGATAAGTACGCGTCAGATGATCGTGTGTTATTTAGAGTCGAGGTGCTTATGGAGGTTTTAGGAGAGCTGTGTGCCCCTATGAATGTCGAAGGACAGCCTGAACTGTTGGGCTCTCTGCAAAATATTTCCCTGTCAGAGGGACGTCCATCTTATTGAGTTCTGTTGAAACTTTATCTCTCACCGGGTCAAACTGCTGGACACTTGTCTGGTGTGTGTGAAAGACCTCTCCAGCTCCTAGTAGCTTTCTAGCTTCCAAGTGTATTCCTGTTCAATTCTGTCTGCTTTGTGTGGTTAATAACGCGTTTGTGATTTATTCTCTTAGACCTGATGTTTATGCGTGAACTCTCAACCAATGATGCACTGCAGCTGCGCAGGGACACGCCTCCCTCAATTTCCATATTGCACACGGAAAAGTAAAAATAAATCACTGTATAAGTAAATATGAAAGTAAATGCCCGCATGAATGAATAAATAAATAAATAAAGAAAATAATAAACGAAGGGGAAAAAAAAATTTTTTTTAAGGATTAAATTGAATTTAAAAATGATTTTATATACGTTTTATCAAGTCCACTTATTCCTTTATTTATTGTCCTGTTATTACGTGGGAAATGAACCTTCCGACCAATCACAAACCAGGCTTGTAAATTACGAGCGTAGCACATGTAGTGTTGCGAGCTATTCATGGCTACATCCTGTGAGCATTGTTACCATGGTAACCAGTAGTGGCTTTACTATTTTTAGTGTGTTTTTTTTTACATTTTTTTTTTTTTTTTTTTTTTTTTTTTTTTTTTGAGTCTCTGTGAAGAAAGGAAAGACTCCACACCAGAGAGCTGTTCTAGGAAACGTTAGTCGAATGACAACTTCAACTCATTTTAAGGATCTTTCAGAGACTGAGAGATTTTAGCTGTGGTCTTTTTAAAAAAAAATTCCCCCCAGGGTGCGAACAGGGCAGCGGAGGATGCTGAGAGGGAGAGGAGGGATCGGGAGGAGCGTTTGAGACACGGCAGGAATCCGGCAGCCAGAGGAATACCGTCAGCCTCCAGCAGACCCAGAGGAACGCAGGACGTAGCAGCGCCCGCTCCACTCACACCCACCTCACACACAGGTGAGAATGATCAGCAGACCAAATAAACCTGCAGCTGTAACTGTTAGCTTATTTTAGAGTGTATTGTGGAGGGGAAAAAGCCAGCAATACTATATTTTCTAGAGTATTTGACAGATCACACCTAGACTAATATGGAAAATGTATACATTTTGTGGTACAGGAGTCGTATAGACAAATTCCACTCCCGTCCCAAACCATATGCTATTTTACGAACTGGTTTAAAACGTTCCTTTAGACTTGGATGTTTTCTAACCGGCAGCAAGCTGGGACCTGAACAGTCGTTAATATTTCTTGCCGTGTGTGCGAAAGTCTTGTTTTCATCACCACTGAGCTTTATTTCCTGCGCTGGCAGTGACATTTGTGGTTTTCGGTAGCAGTAGAGTTGTCTCCCCTGGGTTCTTGTGAAATTTCTTTGTGTGTGTGTGTTCTCAGCTGAGAGGAAGTGGTGTAAAGTAACAGGAAGTCATGACAGTCATGACAGTGTTGCGTTGAGGGACCAAACCGATGTTCCTGATTAGATGGAGGAAGTAAGCAGGAGACTGATGTAAAAACCAAACCGTATCTTATTGTTTTTAAAGTTCCGAATCGTAGTGTAGCAGGTGGTCATGTCATATGGAGACAACAGAGTTCAAGGTTCTAGTTCTGGTGTATTTTCTCTGACCACAAACCTTGGCTACCCTAATTCTTATTTTTGAATTTAAATTCCAGGGATGTTGAAACATTTGAACAGTTTATGATGTCGGTAACGCACGTATGCGACGAAAGTCCTTGCAGTACTTCACAGTAGCAGTAACACGACGGACAATGTTCACACGCTCTCCTGCATATCTTATGCACATCCGGAGGATTTTGAATGACCTTCACTGAATGGCTCGTCTGAGCCTAGACATCCCCCCCATGCGTCAGGTTTCGAAGTCGATTTTGTGCACAGCGACGTTAAACACCCCGACCGCTCTGTACCTCTTCAAATCGTCCCTCTGTCGTCAGGAGCTGTGTCTCGAATCGAACGCTAACCTCGCATTCAAAAGAATTGACTAGTCTATAAAATCCTGAAACTCAAATCCAAGCTTTCGGTAGGAATAAAGGCGCAACACGAGGTTTTTAAAGCTCAAACACTGTTTTTTAAATAATAAAATTCTATATTATCTCTGTTACTAACTTGATTTTTAAAATCTTTCCTATTGCAATGTTGTAGTTTTTTCTTTAGACAATTAATATAAAAGAATTATTTTTGCATATTTATTTAAATACAACATGACAATTTAACAAAACTGATATCGCGACACACATCGTGCATCATAGAAACGTCTTTAAATGTCGTGATATGATTATTATTTATCTCTAGGTTAAAGCAGGGGTCAAACGCTCTGTTTTGACTCGTTGTCCTGATTATAGTCTGTGCTTCACACTAACTTGTCTCGACTGTTAACACACTTTCAGGAATGGAGCGTGAGAGGAAGGTCAGCATGCGATTACACCGCGGCGCTCCAGTGAACATCTCCTCCTCTGACCTGACCGGCCGTCAGGACACCTCACGAATGTCCACGTCACAGGTACGAGTCCCACTCCCGCCACGCTTCTGTCGCTTCTTCCCTCCCTGAGCTTGACCGTCGTCCGTGGTGTGTACGCTGCCTGTAAGTTGTGGCTGTAATTGTGGCCACAATGCTACTTTCTGCTCTTTCGTAGCTCCCTGTCTTTGTTTTCCTCGTCCTCCGGATGCAACCGAGCGACACTATTAAAGCCTTATGTGGTGTTTTTCCTCTATTAACTATTTATAAGCATTTTTAAAAAGGGTTTTGTAGAGGAGAGAGCCTTGTCAGAGCACTGCGATGCTGTTTGGCAGGTTAACTTACTAGCTGCTAGCACGCCCAAACAATACACAAAAAAAAGGAAGCGTACAGAAGAGAAGATACGGCCTCGAGTCAGAGTCGAGTTTGACATGTCTAACTTTGACTACCTTATGTCTTTCTAAATTAGTATGTTGCCGTTGGATACATATTTGCTTTACTTTATAACCCAGACGGGCTGCTATCACGTAAATCTCTCCTGTTTGTTTAGTGTTTCGTTATCGGTATTATATCTTAAAAAAAAAAAAAAGAATTTTCTTGGTTCCCGTTTCGAACCAAAAGCACGGTGTTGTAATGTGCTTGCCATTGTTTTCTTTACATCCTCAATGTCTCTCCCCTCCTCCTCCTCTTCCTCCTCCTCCTCCAACACGCACACTTCAGAATAGCGTTCCCTTCGATCTCCACGGAAAGTAGAGAGGCAGCAGCCGGGTGAGTGACGGCCGGCTGCCATTTTGTGTGGCTGTGTTTTCCTGCACTCGATTAAAAACGCTTCCTGCCCGCTCCCTCACGCTGTCTAATCCTAGCACTTCCTCTTTTTTTTTTTTTTTTCCTTTCTGTAAGCAATCGAGCTGGGGGTGAGAGAGAGACAAAAAAAAGAGGCTTTTAATAAATAAGATTATGATTTACCCTGTTAGGCAGTTTGCTTGATAACTAGACTGCTGGCTGTAATATTCCCGTAAACATTAGCTTCATTAGCTTTGCCACGTGAAATATTTTTTCTGCGATTTTTAATTTTGAAAAGCGAGACGTTTCTTCTTTGGCTCGCTTTTTCTGTTCGGATCCGTTGCCTTCACTAATGACTTGTATGAGGGGGAAAATAATTTGCCACACTAATCACCGAGATGTGGTTTGTATCAGGGTGAGTGGTGTGATGTTATATATTTTTACAAAAACAGGATCAGAGTGAATTTTAAATGTTTGGTTAAAAGTTTCTAAATAGATAATGTGCTGTAATGGTGGTAATATAACGGTTATCACCATAAATAGACGTATTAAAGCCGTATATAGTTGATGGATAGATGTCCGTTATCACCCACAAGGCATTAAAAACAAAGACCAAAGCCCTGCGGTGCTCTTCACTCACAGTGGCTTTTTATTATTTTTTTTAAATCGAGATGAAGATGTAAACTAACGGCACACAAATGTCGTCCATGTGTCCCCTCCACAAGTGTTTAGGATGCAGAGGAATCGAGCCGGTTTCCTTTAGCTAAAATATTGAGACGAGGTTCGATGACGATGCACAGTACTAAGGAAATATAACCTTATACCAGTACAGATCAAGTAGGTGCTTTAAACAGGTCATCAATTCAACTTCTTGTGCTCATTATTAAAGCAAAGCGAAACAAAAAACATCATCTAAAGCATCCCTTGTTGCATTAATAGCGTGGGAACAGGAAATGAATTGGTCTGCTGTTGGAGTTTTGGCCTTACATGGACTTGAATTCCCACCAGCCCATCTGCTGGATCTGTATCCTTCCAGGAATATTAATATCTGACTGCGACGGCCATGAAACACTTCTATCTGGAGCTCTCCTCACATAACAAAATGTGGGGAAAGTGAAGCACTTTCCGGATGCACTGTGTATGTGTATATATATATAAAGTCAGTTATGTTACAGCCTTATTCCAAAATGGATTAAATTCATTATTTTCCCGAAAATTCTACAAACACTACGTCATAATAACCACATGAAAGAAGTTTGTTTGAAATCTTTGCAAATGTATTAAAAACAAAAATGTACGGAAGTATTCACAGCCTTTGCCATGAGACTCAAGATTGAGCTCGGGTGCATCCTGTTTCCACTGATCATCATTGAGATGTTTCTACAACTTGATTTGGACATGATTTGGAAAGGCACACACCTTATATAAAGTCCCACAGTTAACAATGCATGTCCGAGCACAAACCAAGCCATGAGGTCCAAGGAATTGTCTCGAGGTACAGAAACATTTCTGCAGCATTGAAGGTCCCCATGACCACAGTAGCCTCCATCATCCGTAAATAGAAGAAGTCTGGAACCATCAGGACTCTTCCTAGAGCTGGACGCCTGGCCAAACTAAACGATCGAGGGATAAGACCAAAAACCGGATGGTCACTCTAACAGAGCGAGGAGAACCTTCCAGAAGAACAACCATCTCTGCAACACTCCACCAATCAGGCCTGAATGGTAGACGGACGCCACTCCTCAGTAAAAGGCACCTGCAGGACACTCAGACCATGAGAAACAAAATTCTCTGGTCTGATGTCCAGAATAGCAAGCGTCATGTCTGGAGGAAACCAGGCACCACTCATCACCTGGCCAATACCAGCCCTACAGTGAAGCATGGTGGCAGCATCATGCTGTGGGGATGTTTTCAGCAGTAGGGACTGGGAGACTAGTCAGGATCGAGGGGAAAGATGAATGCAGCAATGTACAGAGACATCCTTGATGAAAACCTGCTCCAGAGCACTCTGGACCTCAGGCTGGGGCGAAGGTTCATCTTCCAACAAAACAACGACCCTAAGCACACAGCCAACATAACAAAGGAGTGTCTACAGGGCAACTCCGTGAATGTCCTCGAGTGGCCCAACCAGAGCACAGACTTGAACCCAATTGATCATCTCTGGAGAGATCTGAAAATGGCTGAGTACCGACACTCCCCATCCAACCTGATGGAGCTTGAAGAAGAATGGGAGAAACTGCCCAGAAATAGGTGTGCCAAGCTTGCTTCAACAAAGTATTAAGCAGAGGATGTGAGTACACCCCTCACATTTGTGTAAATATGTGATGATATCTTTTCATGTACAACACTGAAGAAATGACACTGTGCTACAATGTAAAGTAGTGAGTGTACAGCTTGTGTAACAGTGTCAATTTACTGTCCCCTCAAAATAACTCAACACACAGACATTAATGTCTAAACGTTCAAGACCACCACTGCCTTCCTAAAGAAGCTGAGGGTGAAGGTGATGGACTGGCCAAGCATGTCTCCAGACCTAAACCCTATTGAGCATCTGTGGGGCATCCTCAAACAGAAGGTGGAGGAGCACAAGGTCTCTAACATCCACCAGCTCCGTGATGTCGTCATGGAGGAGTGGAAGAGGACTCCAGTGGAAACCTGTGAACTCCATGCCCAAGAGGGTTAAGGCAGTGCTGGAAAATAATGGCGGCCACACAATATTGACACTTCGGGCCCAATTTGGACATCTTCACTTAGGGGTGTACTCACTTTTGTTGCCAGTGGTTTAGACATTAATGTCTGTGTGTTGAGTTATTTTGAGGGGACAGTAAATTTACACTGTTACACAAGCTGTACACTCACTACTTTACATTGTAGCACAGTGTCACTTCTTCACATGAAAAGATATCAACAAATATTTATAAACATGTGAGGGGTGTACTTACTTTTGTGAGATACTTATATACATGTGCTTGTTAAAAAAAATTGCAAAGATTTAAAACAAACTTCTTTCTTGTTGTCATTATGGGGTATTGTTTGTGGAATTTTGAGAAATCAGGCTGTAACATAACAAAATGTGGGAAAAGCGAAGCACTGTGAATACTTTCCGGATGTAGTGTGTGTATAAAGAGTAACATTCAGCTGTTCAGGTAAAAATCCCACTTAATCAGAATTTAAACGTATGAGCTGTAGCCTTTCTCTGAAAATGAGTTAGGAGACGCCACTTTATAAAATCATTCCAAATGTAACGTTGAGCTCCCGAATGCTGTGTGTGTGTGTGTGGTGTTGTGGAGGTGGAGTGAAGGACTAGGATTAATCCGTGTGCTTTTCTCACATCGCGCCGAGCTGCTCGAGTGCGGACGCTTTTCTTTTAATCCCCGCTTGCGTGCTTGGTGCGCGTTTCTCGAGCGCACGACGATTAAAAGTCGGCTCGCCTTCACAGAGCCCGCACTTCTGCGACCTGAAACCTGGGGCCTTGTTTATAAACCCACGGGGGCTGCATCACGAGTCTTACGATGGTCCAGAATTGTAACGAATCCGAGCGAAGTATATTTGTTTACGATGTAGTTTCGATACTTCATTATAAAATCATAAATACATACTTCTGAGTCGTGACATGTAAAATATTCATGTACATTCAGAACCTTTTTATTTTCCCCCTTCTTTACCTTTTAACTTATTTGGTGAAATATTAAATTAATCATTACACTTCCTGGCTGTTTCTATAGCGAAACGTTCCATCTTGTTCTACACATCGCGTGATGTGTTCACTATATCGCCCGGCCCTCTGCTGAATACGATTAAACGTTAAAAATAACTTCTGGGATTTGAACTCGCAACCTTCAACCTAACTGTTTAACGTTCTAGAAATAATCGATCATTTCACACACTTGACATCATCTCATCACAGGGCAGCAGAACTCGCTCTGATGGAAGCGCTACTCTTGTGCACTATCCGTACTTGGTGTGCACTTATATAGCGCTTTACACTGTGTCTCATTCACACACTCACACACCAATGGGAGCAGAGCTGCCATGCAAGGTGCTAACTTGCCATCGGGGGCAACTTAGGGTTCAGTGTCTTGCCCAAGGACACTTCAGTATGTGGAGTCATCCGGGCCGGGAATCAAACCACCAACCCCACGATTAGTGGAGAACCCGCTCTACCACCTGCGCCACAACCGCTCCATGGGCGCACAGGCAGGCACGATTGGCTAGTGTCGCTGTGATTGACAGGAGAGAGATGATTGGGTGAACACTCTTCTGAAAATATTCACCTACACCTTAGAAAATAATCGATGCATCGTTTCTCGTCTTCATATAAACGAGGCTCCTGGTCTTTCTCTGGCATGCCGTGTGTGTGTGTGTGTGTGTGCATGCAAACTACATTATTTCTGCTTCACTGCTGCTTGGCATCATGCTGTACTCTTAAGTGTAAACCTGTCCATAAGTGTGTGACTATATGCTCTGCTTCTTTATTATAAAATTGACAAGTTGTTGATTTTGAACGTTTAGGTTTAGAAGGTTTCTTTTTGTGGTGTCCCCTGGGAGAAATGTGAGACGTGATGAAGTCACCATTCTAGTTCCTGCTCCAGAGTAGCTCCTTTTCTACAGACGTACCGTACCGATGGTCCGAACAGTCCTGCGTCCGTTTAACCAGCAAGAGATGATTAACGTGTGTTTTATTAGAACAGGAACTCCTCCAGGAGCTCGAGTGGAAATGTGCTGGTTGCTCCTCCTCCGCTATCTCCTCACTCGTGACGGGGAAAATACCCCAAGACTGTCGTCGTCGACTTCCTGTTTTTGATCAGCTCCAGATCTTAATAGACGGCAGATAACTGCGACGTGTTTCACACAGGAGTTTTCCACTCGTATTAGACAAGCGAACACTGTTCATTTTGCGCCCCCGTTCAGAAACATGCCCAGCTGGACGTTAACCTTACACCCGAAATTCAGGCTACACGATCCGCCGGCTTTCAGGCCTGGAAGAGGAATGAGAGCACGCGCACCGATACTCTCCATATATACAGGGACAGACGGCTTATTCACAGATTTCATTTCCAAGGGCTTTCCTTTCTTCTTCACTTCCTGCCAGGGTTTGGGTTTATTCATGTATTAAAATACACATGTACCTACTGTAGAGTTCACTCATAATCCATTTGTAATCGCCAGTAAACGTAAGTTTGTAACCGTAGCGACGTGAATGGCGTGGCAGAACACGTCAGTGTGGACGTGCATCGTGTGCACTAGGGCCTGGTTGTAGTTTTAGACAAGGTCTTTTTTAAAAAAAAAAAAAAATAAGCATGGGTTCTTTTTCAACTCCAGAATTTTAAGGATTCTAGTTTAAAAAAGTTCTCACTCCCATGTGTGTGTGATAACGCTGACCGTGTATGTGTTTGTGTTCCGTCAGGCTCTGTCCCGCGTCACTCCAAGCGGCCTGCAGTCTGCTGTTCCTCGATGAGCTTCTGTGCAGCCGCGGTCACCCTGAGCAAATCAAAGCCACACACACAGACTCGACTTTTTTTTATTTTCCTCAACACACTAACACAAACTGTCACTGAGGGAGACTGAGACACACACACACACACACACACACTGGAAATCAAACAGCTGAAGCACGTCGTCTCCACGTGTTATACTCTGATCTACAAAGACCTCTGAAGTGGGTGGGGGTGGGCGGGGTAATGATGTCTCTGCGTTTGCAGTGGGTGGAGCCATCACGATCAGGGAAAAAAAAATCCTCTGTTTCACACAGAGCTGTACTTATGATTTTTTTTAAATGATTTTAATTTTTAATCCTTTTCTCTCTTGTTTATTAGCGAAGATTAAACGGTTGTCACCTGCTGCAGGTGTGCTGATTCATGGGAGTTAACGTTTTAAGTAAAATAAAAAAATCCAGGTGGATGAAAGCGGAGAGTAGAAAACTTTTTCTCTTGGAGACTTTAGACGAGATAACCAGCGTTTTAACGTTGCGGTTTCTTAATTCGTTGTGAGGCGTGAATAAAATGCAGTCGCACCACAGTTCTTTCACTTTTTTAAGTGTGTTCACACCTTTTCTTTTTTTTTTCCCCCCCTCTTGCATTCCCAGAAGCTGTGAAGTTCACGTTGCCGTAGTCAGGTGTCTCTCTCGATCACGAGGCTGTGTGAGGTTTGGGATTCATTGTGTTTGTGTGAAAGGACTAGCATGTTGATTTTATGGGACAATTTAAGTCCAGGGATTGAATAATGACGTTTGAGAAAGACGAAGTCGTCCGTGCCCTTTCATAGGCTGAATTTCGGGTGGGGCTGAGAGTTGTAGAAAGGAAAGCGGCAGGCTCTTCACTGTAGTCGAATGTTTAGGCGGTTCTCTAGACGGTGCGTGTGTGTAGTGCTGAGAACTTTCATTCTGTTGTCATGTATATAGGATGTGTAGTTGATCACGAGGTACCTTTTCCCGTAGCCTCTTGTTTGTGTGTAGTGTGTGGGGCAGACTGTAGAGTTTAGAAGGATGATAAAAGTTGCTTCTTTTTTTCTTTGTTTTTTCCTCTTCACTAATATTTACAAAAGTGTGGCTCCTGTGCCGGTGCGAGCGAGAGCGTATTCTGGGATGAGAGATTCTGGGTTTTCCTTTTCTTTTGACTGATTTCATCACCACACTGTGCTGTATCTGATGGAACGATGGGAAGGTTTTAATTTCCTCCTCATTTGTATTGCCACTGTATTTGTGTATTAAATTGTGTAAATAAATTAATAAGTACTTGTATGTTCCAGGAGTTGGATTTATTTCTGTCAAAAGTGCGTTCCTTTTTTTAAAATCCCTACAAGCTTTACCTTGACCCCGAATGAGCATGTTCCTCCCCTGTACTGTTCAGTCATAACCCTCACGGGAGGAATAAAAGGATGGAGCACACACTTAAACTGGACATTGGTTTGTTTTATTCGGAGAAGGATTCAGTGGACTGCACAACAAAACGTGACGTTCACATTTACAAGAAATGATAAATATTTGTCCAATTAGCCATTCCTTTTGCAGAACAAAAGCAGAATCAGTGATTGGTTTTACTCACAAATCAACAGAAATAGCTGATACTAGGTTTAAGACTCGGGTTAAAGCGGTTCAGCGCGTTGGAAACTAAAAGCAGGGGGTTATGTTGTGACACGTAACCTGAAAACTCTCGTCACACACTGTTTAACAGTCCATCCCCTTTCTGCTTAAAACAAATACTGTACCGCCATCAACGTCACACTTTCTCTCTCTCAGACTTTAAAACCAATGACCACAAAGAAAAGCACGCGATAAATTACACAAACCATTACATTTCCAGATGTGCTCGATGATTAAACTTAAACAGATTGCCAAATTCAAATATGACCAGTGTGTCTCAGACTAAATCAAGAAAAACCTCTGGATGTCTTCACTTCCACGAACACGTGAACTAGACTTGTGTTTTATTCAGGTCTAGACACAGCGTAGCTTACACATTAAAATAAAATAAAAAAAAAAATCCATAAAAAGAAAACTCTAAATCACATTTTCTTTTCTACGGCCGAGTCAAACAAGCGATCTGAACCTCACTGCCTGGCCAAAACTTTAGTCTGGAGAGATTTAAAATAAATAAATACACCTGTGTGTGGGGAGTTAGGATATTAAGGCAATGCAGTGGCGTCGTCTTCATGCTCCTGGAGCCTGCGCCGTTCTGGACGAGGATGATTACAGAGATGGGGAAACGTAGGGAAAGAAAGCAGGAGATCACGAGATGAAAGATAATTGAGGGGGAAATAAAACGAAGGACGCGCCGATGCGATTCCTCGCAATCCAGATCGGAACACTTTCATCCATCAAGCTGCATTCGAAAATAAAGCTCAAGTGACACGGGAAATCAAACTGGCTGCTCGCAGCGTCAACAGTAAACACACAGTTGTGAACGGTTCAGTCAGTGTTACGGATTTAATAAGCCGTTATGTCAAATTCACTAAAGTAAATACTCGTGTGTACTGTTGATGCTCCGAGCGGGGATTTGTGGGACGTTTTCGGGTCACCCGCGACTCATTTCAATCTTAAAGGAAGTCTGTATTACTCTAATGCACCCCCCCCCCCCACTCAATCCCTCACAGACTTCCTGATGTGGTTTAACACGCGGCGGGACAAAATGGCCGAATTAAAAATAGGTTTCGAATGTGAGCTGCTCAGATGAGCGACTGGTTTCGGGTTCTCTGGTTAAGTCGCGAACAGGACGTCCTCTCCATACACGCTCCCTAAAGGAGGAGGCTACGCTGACCTCTGATGTTTATTGTTGTCGCTTTGGGGAGGAATCGGTGCGTCCCGAAATAAAACCAGCTGCAGTGGACCGAATCGGATCCACACGCACACACACACACACACACACACACCTCCGTCCTGCATCATAAAACCCCCTCCCGCAGAGGAGAGCGCAACTCTGCCAGAACACACTGCAAAGGATGAGGGGAGGCTGTGACGGGGAAAACTCAAGCGCACACAAACTGAAAGGAAGAAAAACAGAAAGAGGGGGACTGTGGTCCAGAATTCCGAGCACATCTTCAGGGATTAGTGGATATAAGCTCTGTAGACTGCAGACATGTCGTTGTCCGACTGGTCCAGCGCCTTCGCTCTCTTATACACCTGCAGAAACACCGACAGCGTTTAAAAACACCACGCGCCGTTCCACTTCACACACAGTGGTCATGTAAATATCAGCCCCACACACACACACACACACACACACACACACTACTACATCAGCGTCACTGCTGTAATGATAATAAATCACCACACAAAGATCTGCGCCCTTCATAACAGAGGCTTTCAAACTTTTCCCTCCGGAAGACTCACTTCCTCTCTCATTCTTCTAAATTATTCGTCTGTAAACTAATGTGAAACTAATACAGTGCGCTTCGTCAGTCTTTGGGAGTTTGTGTGATTTAATCATCATTTCATATGAATTCATTTTAATTTCATCATTCTTTTAAACCCAGCATGGTTCTCTCACACAAAAAAATAAAAATGCTGAGAGCATAAACACACACCAACACTTCAGTTAGAACCATTTGTTCACACACACAAGTGTATATAAAATCTTATTTGCAAACAGAAGACACGGAGCAAAATATTTCCAGAAAGCACTCGCTAAGAGTCCAGCGTCAGTGTGAACTCCTTTAATACTGTTTAAAAAGCATCTCGGGGGAAATTCTCGGCGAAAATGGCGTCGACTTTGAAGATGATAAAATACTCAATTATTCGCATATATTTTGGATTTTAACATCATAATTCCCATATATCCGATATACACTTTTTATAGATTGATTAATTTATTCCCCTCACATTTTGGAATTATAATAAAGCAAAGATTGAGTGTGTGAACTTTTCACCGGTAGTGTATATCCTTAATAAATAACTGGAGGTTATTAAGTGTATAGGATACACTTCACAGTTAATGCTAGTTAAGTCGGATACATGTTTAACGGGCGGCTGTGGCTCAGTCGGTAGAGCGGGTTGTCCACTAATCCACTAATCGTAGGGTTGGTGGTTGGAATCCCGGCCCGGGTGATCCCATGCCGAAGTGTCCTTGGGCAAGACCCTGAACCCTAAGTTGCCCCCGATGGCAAGCTAGCACCTTGCATGCAGCTCTGCTCCCATTGGTGTGTGAGTGTGTCTCATTTGTAAGTCGCTTTGGATAAAAGCATCTGCTAAATAAATAAATAAATAAATAAATAAACAAACGAGGTTGTATACGAGAGGGAAAGACGAAACCGCGGTGATGTGTTTTGTTTTCGGGTGAAACGGGAAACTGGAAATAATCGCAGGTAGGAACTAAAAGTAGTGAGTGGGGAAATGAACAACAGACCACCCACACACACACACAGTTTTCTTACCTCATTCGCAGCAGCCGCCATCGGTGTAGGGTGATTAACAGAGTCTCCCATCGAAATGGCTAATCTTAAATCTTTCTGAATGTGTTTTAGGTAATAATCTGGTTTGAAGTTACCCTGCAAAATATCTGGAAAGAAAAAAAAAAACAATCAGATTTTCCCCCATAAACTGTGCGCTATAGCACTGCAAGTCTCTTCTACACAGGAATGAAAGGAGTAAAACATCGTTGTGGTCATGTGATCAGCCCTCGCTCACGTTAGAGCAGCAACAAAAAGCCATTCTTTCACCAGCCTCGAAGTTAACAAATAAAAACCCGTCAAGCTCGTCACGTTACCAAGAAACCATTAAAAATAAATATATAATAAAATAAAACCCCAAACCAAAGTAAACTCCTCCATCGGGACGTTACGGAGCGCTGACACTGGAGACTCCTTCCATAAACCCGCCATGCGAATGAGCTGTTGCTATAGAAACGATAACGCAGTATCGTCATCAGTTTTAGAACATGACGCGATGGTTGGAAAGATCTGAGGACGGAACGGTCACTAAGCGAGGACTCACGTGGATCTGACGAATTTATTTACACGAAGGCGATCGTGATCTCGTAAGCAAGAATATACTCCACCTCTTCACTATAAACGCATCCTACATCGAATTTAAATCTGAAATTAAACGGAGTAGACCGTGATTTTCAGCGCATTATATAGTGTTTGATCTGTTTAACTCTTTCTTTTTCCAACACGTTCGTTCAGACGTCTCGGCGTAAGCAAAGTCCTTCACAGAGAATCTGATCAGCTCAAAAAAATAGTCTAGGTATGAACTTGCATCGTTTCCAGTCACACTCTGCCCCCTAGTGGTGCAATAGCAACTAGGAGAACCAAACACTGGTATTTCCTATACGATACGGATCGCTCCACTAATATTGGCACCCTGGATAAATAGAAGTAAAGGCGGCTGTGAAAATTTGTTTTTATTTATATGCATGTTAAATATAGGTGTGAAGCAATTATTGGCACCCGTATGAATTCATTTGAGAAAAATATATTTGAAGTATATTCCCATTGGAATTTGACATTTCCTTTCAGCCACGACTTCCTGTTTCACAGGGGTATAAATATGAGGTAACACAGGACAAATTCCCTTAGTCATTCATAACAATGGGTAAGAGCGAGGAATATAGCTGTGATGTGCGGCAAAAGGTTGTTGAGCTTCACACAATGGGGCGTGGCTATAAGAAAATAGCACAAGCATTGAAAATGCTCATTTCCACCATCAGGGTAATAATGAAGAAGTTCCAGTCGACTGGAAATGTCTCCAAAACTACAATCTGAAGTCTCCTACATCACCACAAGATGTTTGGAAGCGTTTCAAGAAAAAAGCCTCAACTCTCATCCAAAAACAAACTCGAGCATCTTCAGTGTGTCAGACACTACTGGACCTTCACATGGGATCGGGTTCTATGGTCAGATGAAACCAAAATAGAGCTTTTTGGTAATAAACACCAGAGATAGTTTTGGAGCACACAGAGAGGTAGCCATATGGAAAAGTACCTCATGTCCACGGTTAAATATGGAGGTGGATCTTTAATGTTTTGGGACTGTTTTTCCACCATACCTGGACATTAAGTTAGGACACATGGCATCATGGACTCAAATATCAACAGATATTAAATGAAAACCTGACTGCCTCTGCCAGAAAGCTTCAAATGGGCCGTGGTTGGATCTTCCAGCAGGACAATGATCAGAAACATTCATCAAAATAAACATAAAAATGGTTTACTGACCACAAAATCAAGGTCCTGCCATGACCATCCCAGTCCCCTGACCTGAACCCCATAGAAAACCTGAAGAGGAGACTCCACCAGCGTGGACCTCGAAGGATCGTCTGTATGGAGGAACGGTCTCGGATCCCTTGCCATGTATTCTCCAACCTCATCAGGCGTTATAGGAGAAGACTCCGCTGTTATCTTGCTAAAGGGAGCTAGCACAAAGTATTGTATTGACTGAAAGAGTGTCAATTGTTGCACACCTATACACAACAGGTTTTTTTTTTGTTTGTGATAAACCAGTGATGTGTTTGCAATTGTTTTATATTTTTGAACAGAATTTTTCACAGCCTTCTTTACTCATGTTTACCAAGGGTGCCAATATTAGTGGAGGGCGCTGTATCCCCATCATTTACATAAATTATTACACGGTCTTAAGGTCTTGACACTTAGTTTCCCGGGAATCTTTTGAAAGCCTGCAGCTCAGCCTTAATCATCTTAACAAATCGTCCCTCAGGCTCAGCTCGTGACTCGAACATTTCCATGATAGCAGCACGCAAAAAGAAGAGAAGCTCGGCTACAGCGTGAGCCAGGAGTATAAACGGATCCGAGCCGAAACTCGCTTCCGCACAGACTGAAGGGTCGTGACGTGTGGTCTTGTCGAACGGGGCTGAAGCATCACGCAGTTCGGACAATGAGTGAGGTAAATAATAAATGACAAACGTTTATACAGATATATCAGTGAAACAGTACAGCGGTACAAATGAATGTAAAGATTGCTCACTTTGGCATTTCTGGTCCACGAACGTGCTGGCCATCTGCCCCTGACACAGAATGTCCAGGAAGGTCTGCTGGGATTGGCCGGTGGCCTGAGCAAGGGTCAGCCCCTCTGCGATGGTGGCCATGAAACTGCCCTGCACCATGTTGAGGATCAGCATCATCCTCGCCGCGTTGCCCGCTTCTCCTAAAAACACACACATCATTACATCGTCCACTTAACTATAGCCGTACAGCAAAACCAGACCATTTCACAAAACGTCACAAGAGTATATTAAACTCCACCCACATCCTAAGAAATCGTCTACCTTTCGACACTGTCCTGTTTGAAACGCTCTGATGATGGCTCGAGTATTATATAACTGCTTCAAATAAATCAGCATCATATCCATCAACTATCACGTATATCATTTCTGTCCGTACGCCGCCGCCGTAATATCCCGGAGCATACGGAGGAGTCAAGCAGGAACATTTTCAAATCACAAGTCCTCGTTCCAGACTGAAAGAGTCACGGATATCCGTGCTCTTATCGACTCATTTGGATGTAAATCTCATTTAAAAACAGCGTGCTTCGTCAGCACCACTTCCCGAGTGGATTAGACTCGCAGTCGGAGTAAAATCAATAGGTTTGTTCGTTCCTTTAAATAAAAGTACCTAAAAAGAATGAGGTTTTGCCCATCGCCTGGAAGCAGCTGCTGCAGTCTTCGTAAACGGTCCGATCTCCCGCTGCGACGATGACCAGCATGCCGTCGTTGGAAAGCTGCTGACTCCCTGAAACCGGTGCTTCCAGGAACCGGCCTCCTCTGGACGTGATCACCTTTAAAAACATCCGAAAATCTCAAGTAGAGCGTCTAAAGCGGCAGAGCGCACGCACAGGGAGGACACAAGAGGCTGGAAAACGCTTTATCGGTTTAAAGAGCTGTATTAGGACTTTCCTTTAAAGGCTGAGCGTAAATATAAACAAACAAAAACAAACAATCAGTAGGACTATTTAGTGATCCTCTTCGCCGGTCTTAACGATGATAACTCTGAGTAGGTATCCATCATTACTTTAATATCAGAGCTGGTGTTGTACTTCGATTTCTAGTTCTACAAGACAACGCCTAGATAGCGCACACACACACATCACAGTGACGTCACATGCAGCTTGTTTGCAAACTGGGAAGATGCCAGTACAGTGTTTTTGCTCATTTGCTTCGTTCAGCCATCATGGTCTCTAATGTTCACACATACGGCGACTCGTAGCGACCAGATGTGGGCGTGTCCAGTCACACCCACCCCCCATTCATACCTAAGGGACGATTTTAAGTTTCTTCAGTGGGAGGAAAGCGGAGAACCCACACTAACATGGGGAGAACATGCGAAACTCCGTACAGACAAGAACCCAAGCTCAGGATCAAACTCTGGTACTAATGATGTTGAGATGATGGATGTGTGTGTCGTTGCCTTATTTAAATGATGAACTTACTTTCTTTCCTTAAATCTTGGAGAAAAAAAGAAAAAAACAAAAACCCCAAAATAAACAGGATCTTCTAAAGAACCGTACCGTACTTTCCAGACCATAGAAAGCACCTGAATATAAGCCACACCCACTAACTTTAAAAAGAAAACAATTTGTACATATATAGGCCGCAGGTGTCGATGTTGTAACCGGAGATATTTACACAAAGATTTTTTTTAACTTTTAAATGCTTTATTACGAGCAGTGCCTGTAACGCTAAAAAATCAAAGAGAAACAGTTGCCTACCAGGAAAAGTCATTGATCTATCTTCATCTTCCTCCTGCGCACTAAAACCTCTAAAGTCGTCTTCTTCAGTGTCGGAATTAATCAGCCTCAGAATTACCGGTACGTCCTCACACACTTCCCTCAGTCTGTCTGTCGTTGTCGCTCTCACTAATGTCACTTGCGTCTCGAGGCAAATTCGCCCTTGAGCTTGTCCTGTCGTCTTCATCACGCAGCACTCCAGCCTTTCGAAACCCGCTGGTGATAGATGTTTTGACACTGCTCCACGCTGTTAGGATCCACTGGCCGACTCGAGCACAAGTTCCTCATCGCATGCGACCAGTTTCGGTAAATCATTTCTCGCCTTTAACTTGAAAGCCGCATCATATGCATTTCTTCATGTTTTCCATGATGAGGGTGTGTGCATGAGCATAAAATAACTGATCTGAACAATTTAGTGCGAGTGCGTTTGATCCATGCATGTGAAAAAAGTAGCGGCTTATAGTCCTGAAAATACGGTATACGTAGGTTACGCGACGCCTCGACGCCCAAACTGTGCAGCGCCCTAGAGTAACCTCTCACTGCACAGTTCCTCCATTTCCTCTCAACACAAACACTTTCACCTTCCTTCTTCCACATGTCAAGGTGTTTCCTCACTTTTCTTTCCTCCGTGTGGGTGTGTGTCTAAGTATAAACTCGTATGAGCTCGAACTCTTCGAAACGTACCTGCGAGAGCTCTGTAATGGTCTCGGGATCAACAGTGGACATCTCCACGTAACACTTTCCAGGTCTGATTCCCTGCAACACACCGCTGGGACCCAAAACCAACTGGAATTGAAAAACATTAAATCAAAAGAGAATAGAGAGAGACAGAGGAAGGGAGGGGGGGGCACAGCGTTATATATATATATATATATATATATATATATATATATACATACATATACACACACAAAATTAGGATAGATTTTTTTTAACTAAATTTGTAGTGCAAGTGATTTTTATACGAAAGCTGATGGGTCTCAGCATTATATTTTTATATATAAATTATACATTATTTATCCATCCATCCATCTTCAACCGCTTACTCCTTTTCAGGGTCACGGGGGAACCTGGAGTCTATCCCAGGAGGCATCGGGCACAAGGCGGGGTACACCCTGGACAGGGTGCCATTCCATCGCAGGGCACAAACACACATTCATACACTACGGACACTTTAGACACGCCAATCAGCCTAACATGCATGTCTTTGGACTGGGGGAGGAAACCGGAGTACCCGGAGGAAACCCCCGACACACGCGGAGAACATGCAAACTCCTCACACACATGACCCTGGCGGGACTTATATTATTATTATTATTAATACCATTATTATTACTATAATTATTATTATTAGTAGTAGTACTGAATAATAACCATTTTCATGAGGGACACACAAGATTCTCATACTTCCTCAGTCTAATAAAATTAGACCGTACCGTCTTCACATTTAATCTACACGAGAATCCAAGACCACAAACACAGAAACACAGGTGAAGTTACAGAGCTCTGGATCACGTGTCCACCTACATCTCTGGCAGCTTTGGGGTCTGATACGCAGGAGAACGTGATGTCGCACATGGACACCACCTCAGCTGGAGTTCGTCCTAACCTGGCGCCTTCCTGGATGAACAAGTCGCACTGAAGGAAAGAAGAACATCATGATGATTAATCTCTAACGAGACTTCGCTGCAAGATAATTCAAGTTCCTGGAACCTTTATTTTCGGTACTGGGTGGAGCTTGCTGTATTTAAAAGCGTGCCCCGTCTTCATGATCCATGATTCGATGAAGTGTCAGCTTTGCAATATTTGCATCTGCTGGTTTTTTTTTTTTTTTTACATCACAAGCTGTATTAACTCCAAGAGAAAGAATAAGAGAGGATGGTAAGTATGATGGCGCTGGATCATAAGGGAGACCTTGTTTCCACAACACTGGACTGTAAACATATAAAAGATCATATTTAACGATAACCCGATGCTCTTCAGGACGAGCCGTGATCACAAAAAGAATCAAATCTTGCGCGGCAACAGTACTTTTTCTGCCGTGCGATTCCACACGGTCACGACGTGTCCCATCTTCAGCAGGTTCGAGACGATTCCACTGCCCATCAATCCGAGTCCGAGGAAGCCTATCCTGTTACGGAGAGAAAAGAAAACGGAAACAGGATTGTTTAATCTTTTCAGTCGGTCAAAAAGCATTAACATTCCGTAACACTATCCCCGGCTTGGGTTCGGTTTAATCGATTTCACACGCGAGCGGATTTATCGCAGCGTCGACGTTTTCCTCGCCGCGTACCGTTTGTCTGTGGGCGTGATGCTGCCGTTGAGAGCCGTGCTGTCTGCAGCCTGAATGGACGTAGAGCCGGTGTCCTGAACGAGACAACAATAACAGCAGCATGTAACGTTATTTAACGTTTCACTGTAAACGGTCAGAAGCGACAGACGGGAAACAAAAAGCACCTCACCTCTTCGATAATCTTCAACCGTTTGCTTATGGGCTCCATCGAAGAGGCTGGCTGTGAAATAAAAAAATCCCTGTCAAATATAAACTGCAGAAAATCGCTAGCTTTATTCACCACTTACAGCCGCCGTACAAACACCACGTCTGCTCTGGAGATCATTTCATCAGTAGTTTTATTCTTATATATAGGCGTCATTGATTTTTTTGTGTGTAGTCAGATCATTGAGCTGCGTTTATCGGTCGCGTGTAAATGATTCTTGTAGTGAACCAAACAAAGGAGAATGGGCTACGCCCACATTAATCCGGATAAATCCGAACAAGCGTCTTTCTCAGTCCATGCCGAGCCTTTTCAGAAACGCTCCGAGTGGATAAATTCGGAAATGGCGTTTTATCACGTTGACGTGCGGACCGAGAAAATGCCGATACTCCTATTTTTATTCACGTGACCAATTCGACTGGAAACAAAACTTTGTTTTGACACGATTCCCAGTCTAAATTTTTTCCCTCATCTTGCTCGAGTTTAAGCCGCGGCAACAACTCCACCTCTTCGTGTGTCCGTATAAAAAAAATTGTAAAACTTAAAAACAACGACGTTGCAGCATCACCGACAGTAAATAAAGGCCGGACGGAAACAACGTAGACCGAAGTTTCTTACATCAGCGCAAGAAAAATTGGCCACTTGGCGTTCCGATGTGGACGAGCACTTTTTTTTTTTTGGGGAAAACGTCTGAAACAGTCCGGATCTGTCCGGATTAATGACGACGTAACCGTTAAACGGCAATCGGACGTAAATTATTGACTGCGACAAAATGGAGACTAAAGAGCGATGGAGAGCCTTCCAAGTGCGGCGTGTACAGATATTTTTAATCTACAAGAGAACCGGATAACTCGCGTGCCAGAGTGACGTATATCCTCCTCGTTCCTATTCAGTGAGCTGTTTAGTCACAGAGTTACAGATCTAACGAGCGCCGATTGATCTAAAGCAAGTTCTAGTGTATATACACAGTACACAGTGCATTCGACTCGAATTTCCCACCACCAGCCAAGGGAAAAGTGAAATAAAAAAAAAAAATAAAAAAAACACCCCTCAACTTGAAATTCTCTTCAAAAGTACACGTGCCAAGCTGTACATACACATTAACCACCTATACCGTTTGAGGAGGAAACCATACGACACTCATCGCAGTTAGCTACCTGGATTGTCGAGACGTCCATGGTTTATCCCCACAGAGCACGAAAACGACATCATTACTACGATAAAACCTACGAGTTGCTTCTTGTGAGGCGAACGCAGCATAACGCCTGCTCCATTTAGAGGGCGTCATTACTTACGAATTTACTGACTTGGACCTACACGTTCGGTAAAGTTTATACGATTATACGTTCCGAAGCCAATCGATCGAGGTTCACGTTAGTGAGTGTCGTTAGGTGGAAAAGTACACAATAGTACACTTTTTTTTTGGGCTTGGGAACGTTTCCCCCCCCAGCTACGCTTCATTAACACCACAGTTCTTGTGTTCTCGCTGGTTGATCGACGCGGCGCAGTTTTTAGTGACAACGATCCGAGAATGAAATGATCTGACGTGCACAAACTGGACGAAAATCAATTAGAATCAAAAACAGAAAGCTACAGCAGACAGGAGCCAATCGGACGTGTTGTTCGGGAGGCGGAGACACTGCACGCCCCCGCTACACTGAAGATTCCAAATTTGTCTGCGATTACACTGAAGATTCTGTGCATTACAGAGGATTTTAACGGCGCTCTGTGCTGGTCAGTAGGTTGCCTCTGAAGCTTATCGCTGAAGCGAATCCAGCCGTGTCGGCGCTGCGCACTCCGCCCCATCCGATACGAAGAGCCACAAAGCCGACGTTACACACCACAACGTTATCTTTCACAGCCATGCACCTTGTTTCAGTTATAACCTAAACAAAAGCTTGAGGCAACCGACAGGCCTTCCCCTCCCCCCTTTTAAAAAACAAACATTTTCCTTCTGTTTTCACATGATCAATTAAGTTCAAATCACTACGAATGGATACAGGAAGCAGCAGGGTGCAGCAGGGAAGCAGTGTGCAGAGGAAAAAGGGGGTTTAACGATGCTGGAAAGAAAAAGCTCTCATGCACGTTGAGGAAACTCGGCCAGGACTCGTCATCGGCCCAAAGAACCCTGTGTTTTTTTTTTGTTTGTTTAACAGCTGTAAAGAGATTCTGTGCAAGACATCACTGAGCATTATCCCAGTCAACAAACAGTCATCATGTCCAAGGAGTGAGGAGGAATTTTCCAGACTAAAATCAATCAACAAAAATCGTTAATGAGACGTGATTAAAACTGGCAGAACTTGAGATTAAACCTGTCGCATTCTCGCTCTCACACGCACAATATGGCCGAGAGTTTAGAATGTCTTAGACTGACAAAGTGTGCATATACTTTCAACGCAGCCTTGAGGAGTTCTTCTGCCTTCACACGTGGCTTAGCCCTAGCTAGCATCTGATCATTAACTATCCTGGCTTACTGTGTATATTTATTATTATTATACGTTATCAACAACAATGTTTCAGGCCTCATCCATGTGGGAATAATTCTGGTATGACTCGGATACATGTGTAAGAGGACAGATCGGATATTCCGGTCGACGCGAGTCGTACGACATTTAAAAAGCGACTGTGGCGAACGACGTGGACTCGAGTGGACCCCAACCGCGAACAACTCTCAACAAGGGCGATTTTTTTGCTTCCTTCAAATATGGCGCAAAAAACAAAAGCTTCTATTATATTTTCGTCTGCTTCCGTTGACAACCACGCCATTTTTTACTTCCTTTTCAGCCTAAGCTTTTCTGGTGACGTCTAATGCGGATATTTGATATGGGTCCGTTTTAAAAGATGATTATGTGAGCAGGTCGGTAAAATTATCGGATATAGATAACAAATGGGAACTGGGCTTCGAGATCTGCAGTGTAAATGAAGTCTTCGACGACGGGCCGCGTTGTTGCCCTTACCAGAAGACACGGAATCACCGGAGAGCTCCCTGCCGCTTCCGGATCAACACGAAAACGGCCGCTTTGCACCGCGGTCGCTCGCAGGGTTTGCACCGCGGTCGCTCGCAGGGTTTTCGCTAGCAGCCCGCGCTGTTAAAGCGTCCGAAGACAGGAATCTCGGGACTGACGTAATAATTGCATGCGACAGGCTTTCTCTGTCGGAAACGGCGCTTTATCAGAAAGTGTCCTGGATTTGATTGGTTAAGAAAGTCGGGGCCAAATTAAACCAAAACACGCTTCCTTTCAGTATTACTATTTAGTCTGGAAAAATTCCTCCGTAACGAAATAGAAAACCTTTTTTTTAATATACACTAAGACAGCCACTGTAGCAGTGAAGAAGAGAGAGACAGGGGAGTCGTAGTAGGAGTGAGAAAACATCAAGTCAAGCGCAGGAGACAGAGGACAGGAAGAAATGCTGACTGAAGGCATCCTGCACATCCTCTTACCTTCTCAGACTGGCTGAGCAGAAAGTGATGGAAATGTGGGTCATCCTTTACTGGCTATAATGGAAGAGAGTTAGATTGGAAACTTTTCTGTGAAGAGCCGACACTCTGCTCGTGTGGGACTGTGTACAGCCGCGCGTGCGCGCCGGGAGGAAGCGGATCGGTCCGATCAGACACGTTTTTAGGTAAACGAGACGCCGAGAGAGAGAGAGCGCAGATAAAGTAATTGCCTCCAAGATCGCACGGTGAGCGGAGAGGAGTACTTCCTGTATGCACAGATTAGCATAGCCGGAAACCTGGCCTTCTCAACCGTTCAAGAGCGGGTATTTTTTTTTTCCATTTTCCTGCTGCTACTCTGTTTCACTTTGTTTCGACAGTGTTTAAAAAAACAAAAAACACACAAACCATCTTGTACAGTTGTGAGGCGGCCTCGGAAAACCCTTCAGCACTTTCTATTATGTACGCGCAACACGTTTCCCTCCTGCAAAACGACATGACTTCGGTGTCGGATTAATTCACGAGTGTGAATCGGTTGAAATTATGAAGGGTCTAAGACTTTTACGGACCAATACAGCCTTTTGTGACATGCTGAAGTTGTATTTATACGCTAAATGCCCAAAAGTACGTGGACACCCGACCATCACACCCACACCATGTCCCCTTAAAGTTTGAAGCAAACAATTACATTACAATTTCCCATCACTGGAACGAAGAGGCCCTGAACCGTGTTCACAAAAAAAGCTCCATGAAGACATGGCTTTGAGAAGGTTTGAGTGGAAGAACTCGAGGTGTTCCACACAGAACTCTGACCTCAACTCTACTGAATACCTTTGGGATGAACTGGAGCCTCCTCACCATCCCGACATCAACCTCACTAATGCTCTTGTATCTGGATGAACACAAATCCCCCACAGCCACGCCCCCAAAATCTAATGAAAAGCCCCCCCCCAGAAGAGTGGAGCTTACTATAACAGCAAAACAGAGACTAACTCAGGAATGGGATGATCAACAAGCACATGGGTGTGATCAGGTGTCCACAAATCTTTAGAATTATAGTGTTATAGAGAATAAAGTAATTGTTGACATCAGTCGTATGAAACATATTGAGGCTTGTATGGTGTCTAGTTAATGTTGAGGAACCTCCATGTGAACGTCTGAACTGAAATCAGACAAACAAAGAAAAATAATAAAACTTGAACAACTAACCAAGCCAGCAGTGAATAAGTGGTGTGAGTAAGTGCTGCTGTTACACTCCTGTCTCTATAGGCCGAACAGCTTCAGATCTCTCGCCACGATTAGCACCCGTATACAAATCCCTACACTTTTTAAGCCTAGAACTGTACAAATTTTTTTTGTCTTCGACTACCTTGAGAATCAAAGCTCCGGATCACTGTCGCCACCTTGTGGAACAAATAAACAGCCCAAAACAATTAAATTGCATAGGTTAGAAAGATCTGGCGGCGCGTGTACAGTACGTACGTGCATACTCTGAGGACGGCGAAATTAGCTTCACGCGTACTGTCCGCCGTTCCTAGAGTACGTGTAAACGGTGAAGCATCACAGCACAACTGTCCCAGCGACGCAGTTTAACACCGCCTGTCCGCCGCCACATCTCGTAGAAGTTGATTAACTATTTTCCCCTGATATTGCGTGACTTCTCGTGGAATTTATTTATTAGCAGTTTGGATATGGTTTTGTTATCTGGACTGTAGAGTAACGCACTGATCGCGATTATCCCTGGCTTTAAACCTTTAGAAAAACACGCAGGAATATGTACACAAGAGGGGGCAATTACTTTATCACACTTCTCACACTAAACAGATCGCAGATGTCACTCAGCTCAACACAAACAAAAACAGAACAGTAAACATCTAGACCATGCTGAAGCCTCTCTGCGTAGCCCTCGAGTACAAAACGTCGGGGGTCTATTCTAGTCGTTAGTATTTCAGCAAAATGACAAAAGCTGCCCTGACGACGCACCGATATCTCGGCAGAACACAAGTCGACGTCTCTCACGCTGCTACACGTGCTACACCCAGTCCTTGTGTGTGCTCGGCCCGGTTTCTACAGCAACAACTCAATCAGGACAGTAGTCTCCTCAGAGACTACCGTTTCCTAATATGTTATTTTATCGATTTAATATTATTTGACATTACATAAAGAAAGATCTCCTGGAATTTGATCAAACGCCACCTTCTGTTCTGCAGTTAAAATTCGAAATGGAGGAAAATTCAATCGTATTCAATCGACGAGAACGCACAGGATAGATCGGCGCAGCTTTATTGTTGAGTCAGTAGGCCTCATTACAGCGTACCGAGTGTGACGGTGCCACTGCTGGGAAAAACAGTGTTATTACGTACGGCGCACACACGAAGGTCACGTGGTCGTCGTAACGCTGAAGGATGAAACAAGAACGTGTCCTTGAAGTACAGTACCTTAGCCTATATCACGGCGTATAAATGTCCACTTTATTAGGGACACCTGCACGTTCATGCGGTTATCTAGCTGTACAGCAGCTGCATGAATGCCCAGGCGTATAGGTGTGCCTAATAAAGTGGAAAGTTCGGCTACTAAGGGGCAAATTTTTTTCGTATTTAGTATAAACGGCGACAGCAGGAGGACCGCCACAGTCACCACACCATAGTGTAAGGACAAGCATCTGCATTAGGGATGCATCAATACCGTCCCCCCCCACCAGACACCGATAGCGAAACGAGTAAACTGCTTGGGATGAATCAATCACGGACGCCATCTTAAAAGTCCCGTGACATCAAAATGGATGTTTTGCGGCTTTTAGTGCCATATGGATATGGCAGCCTTAAAGATGTCTAAGCTAGAGTGCTCAAAAATCGCATGTTAGAAGATGGACACTACCGGCCAAAAGTTTACACACACTCATTCGTCATTTATTTATTGTCCCCACATTTTAGAATAATAAAGTTATAAAAACTCTGGAGTAACAAGTGGAACTATGGGAATTACGTTATCCAAAAGAAATCAGAATAATTGAGTATTTCATCATCTTCAAAGTCGACGCCCCTTTTCACCTAGAATTTCCAGAAATGTATTCTTGGCGTTTTCTCGACAGATTTCTTGAGGATTTTCCCCCGAGATGCTTTTTAAACAGTATTAAAAGGAGTTCACACCGACGCCGGACTCTTATCGTCTGCTTTTCAGAATATTTCACTCCGAGTCGACCGTTAATAAAAGATGCGTGTAAATAAAACGTTCTTTTTCTAATGAAAGAAACGAATGTGTCGGTGTGAAAATTTCTTGCGTACAAGTATACCAATTTCAAACATTTAAGCATACACTTTCAGATCACGAGAAACAGGTCAGTCGAGTGTCCACAAACTTTTGACCGGTAGCGTACGCGCTCAGATTTCACACACACGCTCCCTCTCTCTCTCTACCAGCGATTCATTCTGTACTTCAGCTTCTCGTCAGATTAAAAGGTGCGTTCGACTTCGGCTGGATGTGACCGAACGGCGAGAGTCGTGGGGGAGGAGCCAAAGACTGAGCGGTCTAGCAGGACGCTTTCTGCTTTTGCAGGGTTTTGCTTCTTTCTTTAAATCGCAGGCAAAGTGGATAAGATGGAATATTTTTCTTAAATAAACAAACGTCTGAAGTATGAGTAAAAGATCATAGTATCGGTATAGATGCATCCCTAATCAGCATGGTTTAAGAAGGAGGGGGGGAAAAAAAAGCAAAAAAGTGCGTCTCAAGCAGGGCAGAGTGTGAGTTTATCACCTACACTGCTCTCCCATTTGAATCCTGCAACTGTTCCAGCCACCAGCCGCTGCACAGAGGACGGTTCTGGGTCAGAGTCAGTTTGCTCCTTAAGGGAAAGAGAGAGACATTTACCACAGACTTAATGTTTGTTTGTAAATAAACGTGGTGCCTGAAGCAAAGAAGCTGCTCGTGCACAAGGAAGCCTTGTGCGTGCGCTCAAGCCACGAAGCACAACCACACAGCAATCAAGCCACGACATGACGTGCGAACGAACAGGAAAGTGTGCGAATACAGTCCCATGAGTCCGCACCACACATAGGGAGAAGGGGATGTTAACGTTCGGCAAACTGACCTTGTCGGAGGAGCCGCCCTTGAACGCGTCCTCGTCGTCTTCTTCTATGATCTTCATCGGTTTGGCGGCGGCTTTCCGCCCCTTCTCGGATTTGTTCTTGTCGTCCGAGCCGTGCGCCTGGGAAATTATTTGTTTGTTTAATTAAAATAAAAATAAAAAAAAAAAAGAGCTTATTTGATCGACAAGCTGTCCGAACACGTCACGCTGGGGTGGAGATCGTAGAAGGATGTTAGTTTGTATAAATAAGATCCTAGAAGAAATCCGTTAACTGATGTAAAGGTCTTAAAACGGTACCAGTTGCAAAACCCTGAAGTACAGGAATTTCCATCTGCAACCCGTGACAAGAAGCGCCAAGGATGAGGACGGACATGCTGCTAGAACGAGTGCCAGGGACATCTACAGGAGGTTCAGATATAACAATCACTCAGAGAAGAGGGAACAAAAACCCTCTACTCTCTATTAAGGGTGTCCAGATTTTTCCATGTGATCGTGCAAGTTATTTTACTTCAAAAAGCGGTAATGTGAGTAATCATTACAAAAATCAGACAAATTTCTGCCTCCCTGATCAGTGCCCCGACTGCTGAACCAGGGAGCTGACTGAGACGTACCCATGGAGATGTCTCGGTCCCTGAAACTGTCTGGGAAAGAACTGGGAACGATCACTACAGTGTGCAGGATGGTACAGATTCCTGAGTCGTCTTCTCAAGTGACTGAGCGTATCTTAGAAACTGTCTAGCACACATAGGATAAATTTGGGAAATAAAAATCGAGCTCAGGATCGAATTTGAAACTCTGGAGCTGGGTCAGGGTTCCAGCACAGCGGCTATTTATTCCTGCGTTCGTCCCGGATTAAAGTTAGGGACCGTCTTTGCTACAGCGAGGTCACTAGAACATCACCGACTCTGTATCGCGTACTTCAGTTCAGGTGTAGCAGTCATATCAGAATCTGATGCTTTCCCTAGTGCTACAGGAGCGGAAGATATCCTTGCAGATAAAGTAAGCGATGGTGGTGGGAACGAGTCTGTGGCCACGAGCTCGGAGCCCCGTGTGTCGAGTGCGCTGGAACTCACCTGCTCTTTCCCCTTGGCCTTCTTCAGGTATTCCTCCACAGCATCGACAGCCTGCTGGAAGCGCTTGCCTTTGTTGATCTTGATCATCTCTTCCTTATGGGGGTGGTACGGCTTCAGCTGTTCGACCTTTATCCAGGCACTCGATAGGAGGAAACAAAGCAAATTACACTGGGCTTCATTTAAAATACACTCGTACAATGGGGGGGTTCAGTACTCACTGATCTTCAGTGCCGAAGAATTTTACAAAGAAGCATTTTTTGCCTCTTGGTTTCTTCAAGTCCTTTGGGGGACTGACGATCTAAAAAAAATAAACACAGTGAGGGAGAGAGAGAGACACACAGTGAGGGAGAGAGAGAGACACACAGTGAGGGAGAGAGAGAGAGAGAGAGAGTGAGAGAGACACTGAGGGAGAGAGAGAGACACAGTGAGGGAGAGAGAGACACACAGTGAGGGAGAGAGAGACACAGAGAGACACACAGTGAGGGAGAGAGAGAGACACACAGTGAGGGAGAGAGAGAGAGACACAGTGAGGGAGAGAGAGACACACAGTGAGGGAGGGAGGGAGAGAGAGAGAGTGAGAGAGACACACAGTGAGGGAGAGAGAGACACACAGAGAGAGAGAGAGAGAGACACACAGAGAGAGAGAGAGAGAGACACAGAGAGAGAGAGAGAGAGAGACAGACAGTGAGGGAGAGAGAGTCAGACAGTGAGGGAGGGAGGGAGAGAGAGAGAGTGAGAGAGACACACAGAGAGAGAGTGAGAGAGACACACAGTGAGGGAGAGAGAGAGACACACAGTGAGGGAGAGAGAGAGACACACAGTGAGGGAGAGAGAGACACACAGTGAGGGCGAGAGAGACACACAGTGAGGGAGGGAGAGACACACAGTGAGGGAGGGAGAGAGAGAGACACACAGTGAGGGAGGGAGAGAGAGAGACACAGTGAGGGAGGGAGAGAGAGAGACACACAGTGAGGGAGAGAGAGAGACACACAGTGAGGGAGAGAGAGAGAGACACAGTGAGGGAGAGAGAGAGACACACAGTGAGGGAGAGAGAGAGACACACAGTGAGGGAGAGAGAGAGACACACAGTGAGGGAGAGAGAGAGACACACAGTGAGGGAGGGAGAGAGAGACACACAGAGAGGGAGAGAGACACACAGAGAGAGAGTGAGAGAGACACACAGAGAGGGAGAGAGAGAGACACACAGTGAGGGAGAGAGAGAGACACACAGTGAGGGAGAGAGAGAGACACACAGTGAGGGAGTGAGAGAGACACACAGTGAGGGTGAGAGAGACACACAGTGAGGGTGAGAGAGACACACAGTGAGGGAGGGAGAGACACACAGTGAGGGAGGGAGAGAGAGACACACAGTGAGGGAGGGAGAGAGAGACACACAGTGAGGGAGGGGGTGAGAGAGACACACAGTGAGGGAGAGAGAGACACACAGTGAGGGAGAGAGAGACACACAGTGAGGGAGGGAGAGAGACACACAGAGAGAGGG
>JAFFST010046279.1:114778-117278 GCA_022414735.1 Noturus placidus | reverse complement strand
GGAAAGTTTCTGACCCTACTGAAAGAAAGAGAAAAAAAAAAACCCAATAGAAACTCTCGTAGAATTTGTAATGGTTTTAATGGTTATAATGGGAATTGTATTGTTTTAACGGAAACTATAACGGTCTCTGTGGGTCTCAACTGGTAATTTGTTGCAATAACGTTAGTGGTTTTAACGGTTGAAACCGCTCGAATGAGCCTGGCTGCTATAGAAATATATACAAAACCTTCCGACCAATCAGATTTGAGCGTCATTGTGGTGTAAACACAACGAATCATACAGCTAGCTGGACGTTTAGTATTACTGTACTATTCCAAATCAAAGTGCATTGTAGTTCCTCGTGACATCAGTAGTGAGATCCAGGAGCGGGTTCTTTTCCCTGCAGGTACCTGAGCGCCCAGCGGGAGGCGACGTCCCTCCATGACATCAAAGACAAGCTGGAGAACGAACTGGCCAGTAAGGAGTCTCTGTACAGACAGGTACACACTCAGCCTTCACACTCAGTGCATGTGAACTTTAACTAGCGCTCGGTGTGTGTGTGTGTGTGTTTCTGTTCTGCCACAGTACAGTGCATTGTGGGTATTCTGACAGACCTCTGTGTAGAGTAATGTGTTGCTAAGGTCAGGTTTAGCAGTGCATTCTGGGACACATTCATCACGAAGCGATGCCCTTGCAGAGCAGCGTGTGATACAGAACCTATTTCACTCTTCGAATACTGTTCCAGATTCCGTGTTTTTATATTCAAAGTAAAAAAGAAAGGAAATTGAATTAATGCTTCTCTTTATTCGGTGGGTTTCAAGAAAATATAAGATTAGGAAGCCTGTCTATACAGAAATGTACTCGTTTTAAGCTTGGAATAGTCTTAAAATATTGGCATATAAGGGCACTTAGTGGTTAGCATGTTCGCGTCAGATCTCCAGGGTTGAGGGTTCAATTCCCGCTGCTGCCCTGTGTGTGTGTGTGTGTGTGTGTGTGTGTGTGTGTGCGTGTGTGGGGAGTTTGCGTGTTCTCCTCGTGCTGCGGGGGTTTCAACTGGGTACTCCGGTTTCCTCCCTCATTCATGCATGGTAGGCTGATTGGCATGTACAAAGTGTCCGTAATGTGCGAATGTGTATGTATTGGCACCCCGTCCAGGGCGTACCGTACCTTGTACCCCATGCTCCCGGAGCTAGGTTTTGGATGATCCAAAGTACACAAACGAGGGACGGGATTCGAGAACCAGAACGCGGAACAAAAGGCTCGGTAATGACAGGCGGGTGAACGCCGAGCGATACTTCCTGTTGAACAGAGAAACGCCGGGGTTGAAATACACAACAAATCAAAGGGCGGACTGAGAACATGTGCGAGTAATCCAGACCAACGACGGAGACGGCCAATGACGGGACGCGGGTGGAGACGAGACACGGATCAAAACAAAAACACACGGCAGTTTGGAGTAGTGCTCTCGGGGGAAACACCTGACAATATGAAATGCGTCTTCTTCACTGTAATGTGGGTTAATGTCGACCATGTTTCCTAAAATAATCAAATAATCAAAATGCTTACAATGAGACAAATGATCTGCCAGGTAGCAGAACACTGCAAAAAAGAACACTATTTCAGGCAAAAGATGAGCGGCAGTGGCTCAGTCGGTAGAGCGGGTCGTCCACTAATCCACTAATCGTAGGGTTGGTGGTTGGAATCCCGGCCCGGGTGATCCCATGCCGAAGTGTCCTTGGGCAAGACACTGAACCCTAAGTTGCCCCCGATGGCAAGCTAGCACCTTGCATGCAGCTCTGCTACCATTGGTGTGTGAGTGTGTCTCATTTGTAAGTCGCTTTGGATAAAATCTTCTGCTAAAATGAATAAATGTAAATATAGTAATCTTGTATTATTTAGTGTCATGTGGTCTAATGTTTCGATTGTTGGTAAAGTTATGTAACGGGACACGGCTTGTCCAGTTCGGGACACGGTCGCTCCATAACGCGATAAAATCTCACAATTATCCGGCGTTGTGTTCCGAGGCCTGAGCGTGTGTAATCACAGCGTTCAGATGTGGACCGGCTTTGTGTGTGTGTGTGTGTGTGTGTGTGTGTGTGTGGAGGGGGGAGGGGGGCGGGGTCCATGCTGCGGATGCTGTGTTCTCGAGATTAGATTTATTTTTATTAAACTTCCTTTCTCTCATCTTGTCCTGGTCGAAAGGTTAATGCCTTAATGCGGCGTGATTTAACTCTTAGAGCACGACCTGAGTTTAGAGCGTTACCGTCTGAACGCCTGAGACAAACTCTGGCTTAACATGGACCAACATGACATATCAATGACAGATTTTTGTTGATTACTATTTTTCTGTTGTTTTTTTTTAGCCCCGTTATGGTAATTACAACCTTTATTTGATAGCCAGTAAGCAATACATTAGCAGTAGAACTAATAATAATAATAATAATATTAATAATGTTTCATTAATTTATATAGTTCATTTTACATACCCAAGGTCACTGTACACGCAGAAAACACACAACAT
>JAFFST010046279.1:81582-93228 GCA_022414735.1 Noturus placidus | reverse complement strand
GTGCAACATCTGTGCATCATAGAGTCTCTATGTAGCTGTACAACATCTGTGCATCATAGAGTCCCTATGTAGCTGTACAACATCTGTGCATCATAGTCCCTATGTAGCTGTACAACATCTGTGCATCATAGTCCCTATGTAGCTGTGCAACATCTGTGCATCATAGAGTCTCTATGTAGCTGTACAACATTTGTGCATCATAGAGTCTCTATGTAGCTGTACAACATCTGTGCATCATAGAGTCCCTATGTAGCTGTACAACATCTGTGCGTCATAGAGTCTCTATGTAGCTGTACAACATCTGCTGTATGTTGTTTAATGTGGTATTATGATACACGTTGTGCATCGCAAGTGTTGTGTACCTTTACGTTATCTGCAGTTCATCATAAGTTGTATTGTACTCTGTAATGTACTCTGTAAGGCATTCTTATGCAGCGTTACTCTATCTAGGCTGCATAAGAATACTTGTGGTGATTTCCAGCAGAGTTAAGGATGAGTCAGGAAATCCTTGAATTGAGCTAAAGAGGTTTTTTTTGATGCACAGATGTGATGGTGTGGTCGAACGAGCGTGTGATGTGCTGGGTGCAGTCCATCGGTCTGAAGGAATTCGCAGATAACCTGGCTGAGAGCGGAGTGCATGGCGCTCTTCTCGCCCTGGACGACACCTTCGACTACACCGACCTGGCCCTGCTCCTTCAGGTTCCCAACCAGAACACACAGGTGAGGGAGAGAGAGCGCCATATCTTGTTTCCTTCCTGTCTCCGCCCCTTGTACTGTCATTGGCATGTTGCCCTATTGTGTTCACCTGTTCTGTGTTTCATCCTATTATTATGAAGGATAATGAAGGATTTCCGGAAGCAGACCCAGATATTTGGACCTTGTTGTTTTTTTTCCCCCCACTTTCTCAGGCACGCCAAGTCCTGGAGAAGGAGTACAACTCCCTCATCGCCATGGGAACCGAGAGGAGGCCGGATGAGGTGAGCGTCACATAATGTCACGTATAATGTTCCTGTAGGTTCTGCAGTTCATCTGTGCACGCTTTCCTTACGTTTGAAATGCGCTGCCTGAACGAACGACGTTCGTTCGGAGATAGAGTCTAACACATAGCTCAGAAACCCCCGCGATGCGCTGACGGATTTACGGTTCTCTCTCAGGACGGCACGAAGACGTTCACTCGCTCCCCGTCCTGGAGGAAGATGTTCCGCGAGAAGGACCTGAGAGGAGTGACGTCAGACTCTTCGGAGACGCTGCCTGCTAACTTCCGCGCCTCGGCCATCTCCACTCCATCCGTGACCCTGCGGAAGGTTCAGAGCGAAGGTACGATGCTCATCAGTTATACGTTCGCATCACCGAGACGGACCAGTCTCAAAAAGACGTCGTTGTTAGACTTGATGACGTTTTAAGCCGGGGTTAGACCGTGTGAGTTTGGAACAGCTCAGACATTAGTATGCAGTCAGTTTTCGGTGTCACGACGTTGGATTCATATTGATTCCTTAAGAGCCTTACTGAAGAGCAGTTGAATCCTGAATTCTGATTGGTCAGAAGCTGTCGATGAATTTTCTAGAACAGCAGCTCTGACTGGGGTGAGAAGCTCGGCTATCCGAGAGGAACTCAGAGTAGAGCCGCTGCTCCTTTGCGTTGAAAGGAGTCAGTTGAGGTGGTTCGGGCACCTGGTAAGGATGCCCCCTGTGCGCCTCCCTAGGGAGGTATTCCAGGCACATCCAACTGGGAGGAGACCTCGGGGAAGACCCAGGACTAGGTGGAAAGACTATATTTCCACACTGACCTGGGAACGCCTCGGGATCCCCCAGTCAGAGCTGGTTAATGTTGCTCAGGAAAAGGAAGTTTGGGGTTCCCAGCTGGAGCTGCTACCCCCGCGACCCGATTACGGATAAGCGGTTGAGGATGGATGGATGGATGGATGGATGGATGGAGCAGCTCTGACTGTAGTCACACAGTAGGTTTCCATTAATGGGTTAAAAACCCTGTATATATTCGCTGATATGTAAGGAGAAGTTTATTTAACATGACCTACAGAACCCAGATAGTGAACTAGCTCAAGACTCTAAATCAGATGTGGTCCTTAAGGGTCGTTTCTTAAAGAGGAATGATGTCACACAGGGGCGTTCCTCGTGTACAAACCCACTTAAAGGTATGTTTATGACGTATCGATCTCATATGTCCTGTCAGTTCAGTCATAGCATGCGATTCGAGACGCATCCTTTAATTGCGTATCCCGTATAAACATGGCGTTTACCTCTTTCTCTCTCTGCAGTGTCTCCGAGGGGCGAGTCAGCATCAGTGAGAACGTACTCTTGCTGAAGGCCTCAAAAGGTGTGCAGTTAAACCAACCACACACACACACACACACACACACACACACACACACACACACGTATACAGGGGAGAGATTTGATTTGAGCTTTGCGTTTACAAGAGTAACAGGAATGCTTTGATTGTAAGCTTGGCTTTTGTTTATGAGTCTTTAATAACGTAATGACTCAGGCTACAGTTTCCACATGTCTAACGGGCGTGGCGTCCCGGAGCCGCTCTCATTGTGCTCTCTCCACTGTTGTCGTGATAAATTGTGCTGAAAACTTCAGTGGCTTGTAAGAATTCTTGGTTTCAGTGGAATCGCCGGCGACACGGCGATTAATCGAATCCAGGTCACGCGAGCGCTGACATTGCCATTCTGTGTCTCTTTACAGGGGGCGCTGTGAGCACACGACTGGAAACTGTACGGCGAGAGGGAAAAAAAAAAGCAATGATTATATACATTTCGAAAAACATGGAGAGAGAGAGAGAGAGAGAGAGAGAGAGAGAAACCCCACTGGTCTGAACCATTCTGCAATAACAGAAGACGGAGCCGTGGCAATCGGAAGAAGATTTTAAAAATAAAAAAATAAAAGAAATAGAACTGAAGGATTAAAGACGTGACGAATGTATGACGTATGAGGACACTCAGACTGGCGTGGGACTGGAGGACTCTTTTTATCTTTCGCTCTGTCGTTCTCTCGTCCCTTTTTTCCTCCGTGCCACGATGTCTCGAGTCGTCGGTTTAATCGAAACTGCCGCTTTCTCCCCCTGCTCCATTCATTTGGACCAACCCCGTGCACTCATGCGCATTTCGCCGGATTGTACCACCTCGGGAAAAAAAGGGGCCGTCTTTATTATATTTGTTTTCTTCCTCGCCCAGGGTTTCTTAATCGTTTTCCACCCAGACAGGATGGAAGTTAGCGCAGACCGAAGGCATCGGTAAAGCGGAACGAGAGCGAGTCAGAGGTTATCCGTGACGGACAGCGGTATCGCCGCTCCCGTCGTGCGAGGAACCTCGTGTCGAAAAGCGTTACGGGACTTCCCTCAAGGCGAGGCTTTTATCTGCACTTTTTCAACAGTGTGTAAAAGAGCCGCATGGATGTCGATTCCTAACTCGATTATGTATGTTTTAAGTGCAAGAAAGAGAGGGAAAGATAGAAAGATAAGAAGGGGATGTTTTAGAGAGGTGAGAACATCCGCAGCGTCCTCTTAGATGCGATCACGCAAGCCATAATAGAGGACGAAAAGCGACGCGCCGAGGATTAAATGAGAGCGATAGATAGAGAGAGAGAGCGAAACTATACGAGAACCGAAAGCGAATCATTTCTTCTGTGTTGCGATGCATGTCGAACATCGAACAACGACTCAAACCTTTGGGGAATAAGACAACGTGACAATGTGAATTCAACAACGCTAAATAAGTGTACATTAATATACGATGACGTCGAGAGCCTGGGGAACAATTTGTAAAATGTGTGTATTTTCATTTTTATTTTTTTGATTTTGTATGAACTATATTTATTTTCTTTAACGTATGTATCGAACAACTGTATGTACATGTTCATTTATTACCTAATTCTGACCGTACGTTTGATTTTATCTAGTTCAAAGCGTAAATATCTAAAAAAGGGGAAAAGAAAAAAATTTACGAAAAAAACAAAACATGGTCATATGGAAGTATGCTACTTGTAATGTGTAAAAAAAAACAAAACAAATGTTTTGAGGACAAACTTGTGTTATGATTTCAAACGAGACGTCGCCGAGGACGACGGCGACTCGGATCGAACACGCCACTTGTGAAATAAAAAGTCATAAAGCCACTGACGATATATATAACGGAGGATGTGAAAATAAAAATAAAGCGGTCCTGAACGGTACCTCAGGTCATCTCGGTGTGTTTGTGATCCGCTCAGAGGGACTCTAGAGCATGTATCGGGTTTCGTGTGTCGTGTGTGCGTAAGTGAGTATGTGTTCCGCTGTGTAAATGACCGTTGTTGATTCGCTGCAACCCTAAGACTGAGGACATGTATGTATGTTTACAAAAAACAAAACAAAAAACAAAGGTATTTGTACATGTGCAAATATATTCATTAAGAATTCATGCTGCGTCTTTGCATGCTTGTGTGTGTGTGTGTGTGTGTGTGTGTGTGTGTGTGTGTGTGAGAGAGAGAGAGAGAGAGAGCGGGAGAGAAGAGAGAGAGAAGAGAGAGAGTAGAGAGAGAGAGAGAGTAGAAAGAGAGAGAGGAGAGAGAGAGAGTAGGAGAGAGAGAGTAGAGAGAGAGAGAGAGGAGAGAGAGAGAGCGGGAGAGAAGAGAGAGAGAGAAGAGAGAGAGTAGAGAGAGAGAGAGAGTAGAAAGAGAGAGAGTAGGAGAGAGAGAGTAGAGAGAGGAGAGAGAGAGGAGAGAGAGAGTAGAGAGTAGAGAGAGAGGAGAGAGAGAAGAGAGAGAGCAAGAAGAGAGAGAGAGAGAGTAGAGAGAAAGAGAGAGAGAGAGTAGAGAGAGAGCGGGAGAGAAGAGAGAGAGAGAGTAGAGAGAGGAGAGAGAGAGAGAGAGAGAGAGAGAGAGGAGAGAGAGTAGAGAGAGGAGAGAGAGAGTAGGAGAGAGAGAGTAGGAGAGAGAGAGAGGAGAGAGAGAGTAGAGAGAGAGAGAGTAGAGAGTAGAGAGAGAGGAGAGAGAAGAGAGAGAGCAAGAAGAGAGAGAGAGAGAGTAGAGAGAGAGAAGAGAGAGTAGAGAGGGTAAAGAGATAAGAGAGAGAAGAAAGAGCAAGAAGAGAGAGAGAGAGAAGAGAGAGAGAGAAAGAGAGAAGAGAGAGAGAGAGAGAAGACAGAGAGAGAGAGAACACTATTGCTATGCAACTGGGACATATAGACACTGCATAAAGAAGCTCATGACTTAAGATGCTGCAGCTAAGATGATTTAAACACACATTGTAAAGCTCGAATGGCGCTGAAAAGAAGACAGAAGCATCCGGAACGTCAACATTTCTCTCAGATCTGTTGGTAAATTCCTAAGAAAAGTCTCAGTTTTGGCTAAAACAGAGAAAAACTGCCATTACACTTAGCATCAAACGCTAACCTAACTGTCATGGGTTCCACAATATCACTCACAACTTACTTAAGAGCTATCAACATTTTGCCACGCTAATGCTTAATGCTAAACTGAATGCTACAGTTCAAGGATATCTGACATGTTAGCCGCATTAGCCTCATAGCTCCAGCACAAAGCGAAAGAACTAGTTAATCTTCATACATCAAGGCAATGTCAAGGCAAACTGACAGTAGAAACAGTACAAAAGTGTCAGGAACGGCAACATTTCTCTCAGATCTGTTGGTAAATTCCTAAGAAAAGTCTCAGTTTTGGCTAAAACTAGACTACAATTACACTTAGTATCGACTGCTAAAGCAGCTTTCTTGAGTTCCGCCATATTGGCCGTAAGTATGGCAATCACATGGTATCATTTATAAACCAACATTTATACGTTACATGTTTGTATCGCCTGTAAAACTTCAGAGGCACCATGGTGTAGTTTATTTAGCATCTGTCTTGATCATATTAGCACTTTAGCATTGTATGGTTAACTGAGGTGATCCTAATATAATATTATGATTAAAATCAAAAGCTTTCCATTTTTTTTGCCCCTCCCCTCATTGACACTCACCTCAGGGGGACTTGCACTAGTGCTACAAAGCTAATATAGCTAACAATGAGAGAAATCTTATGGCAACGGCTTTAGTGTTGTGCGAACAGCATGTCTAAATCATCACACACTCTCCTTTAGTTTTCACGATGCTAAAATGGACTATATGCACATCATGTGACTTGTTTGCTAGTTTAGCTAGCACCAGTGCGACACTAAAGAACTAAACTTCAGACTTTACGGTATTGAAAAGGCAAAATGGCAGTGGAAGGAAACAAGACAAAAGTGTCAGGAACGTCAACGTTTCTGTCAGAACTGCTGCAAAATTACTCGGACAAGACTTGATTACACTTAAAATCAACTGCTAATGCGGCTTTCTGGGCTTCCGCCATATTGGTCACAGCTCCACGGAGATATGAAAATTCTCGTCTTCTGAATCTTATAAGTATTCTGAACGTTTATAAACAGGCATGTTATAAACAGCCCTCCAGAGACACCATGGTGTAGTGTATTTAGCTATCTTAGCTAGCTCCACTGCAAAACTAATGAAATAAACTCAAGATACCGAGGCAATGGAAAGGCAAAATGACAGGAGAAACATAACGGACGTGTCAGGAACGTCAACATTTCTCTCAGATCTGTCGATAAATTGATGAGAAAAGACACTTTATGACAAAAAGTACACTGTAACTACTCTTAGCATCAACCGCTAATCCGACTTCTACCAAACGGTTCCACCATATTAAGAAACATCAACACTGGTCATAGGTTATAAGTTCATGGGGCGGCACGGTGGCTTAGTGGTTAGCACGTCCGCCTCACACCTCCAGGGTCCGGGGTTCGAGTTTGGAGTTTGGATGTTCTCCCTGGGTGTCGGGGGTTTCCTCCGGGTACTCCGGTTTCCTCCCCCAGTACAAACACATGCATGGTAGACTGATGGGCGTGTCTAAAGTGTCCGTAGTGTATGAATGTGTGTGTGAGTGTGTATGTGATTGTGCCCTGTGATGGACTGGCACCCTGTCCAGGGTGTACCCCGCCTTGTGCCCCATGCTCCCTGGGATAGACTCCAGGTTCCCCTTTGACCCTGTTAAAGGAGTAAGCGGTCGAAGATGGATGGATGTAGATATATATATTGGCACCCTGTCCAGGGTGTACCCCGCCTTGTACCCCATGCCCCTGGGATAGACTCCAGGTTCCCCTTTGACCCTGTTAAAGGAGTAAGCGGTTGAAGATGGATGGATGTAGATATACTGTGTATATATATATATATTGGCACCCTGTCCAGGGTGTACCCCGCCTTGTGGGACCAACATGGATAAAATGACTAACACTCATGCGTTGGTTACATGTCAAGCATTAGTCCTGCTACATGGAGCTATGGTGGAGCAGAACATGAGCTTAATTAGCAGATCATTAGCACGGCCACCAGGAATAATCCGGGCAAGATGCCAAATTACTTTAGTTGCACGAACAAATTGTCAGTTTTCCGTCACTGCAATAACCAGTAGATAATTATGGTCTGTATAAACAATAAATTAATCACATTAACTTTAATGATAATTAATTTGTAATAATTGCTCGATGCATTAATAAGTAATAATTACACTTAATAAACAGCTGACTAATATAACAAAATGGCCTCATTCATTCATTCATTCATTCATTCATTCATTATCAGCAGAAGCATATTAGTGTGATGATAATTCTTGAAAAGAAGTAGTACACCTTTTTTTTTTTTTTTCATCTTTCACTTCATTATTTATTAATGCCTTTATATATTTTGACTTACAGTCCGAGTCGAATAGAACTCGTCATATATATAACTCTCAGAAAACTCAGGTGGGTTTCTTTTTTCTTTTTCTTTTTTTTTTTTTAGAAAACGTTGTTGGTTTTTTGCAGGCACTAAGTGAAATTGTTCCATACAGATAAGTACACACACAGACACACACACACACACACACACACACACACACACACACACACACTCCAGATTACGGATGAGTGTTTTGTAATCCTATAAATATATACATAGTTACATACTTACATAGATGCATGTGTTTCCCATACAGAACATTTACAAGGAAATATATTAATATCACAGGTACTCATGCGTATACACTAATAAACAGTAATAACTTACAGCATGTATATAATAGATACAGTACAAATATAGATAGATAGAGAGATAGATAGATAGAGAGATAGATAGAGAGATAGATAGACAGATAGATAGATAGATAGATAGATAGATAGATAGATAGATAGATAGATAGATAGATAGATAGATAGATAAAAACAGCATTTATGGAACTGGTACTGCAACAGGTAAGTTTGACGGAAGAATCCAGAAACTGAGGTTGTTGTGTTTTATTGTGGTTTTTGGTAAACAGATTGTGGCTACGTGAGTAACGGCTTCTGTGGAAAGAAACCAAGAGGCAAATGGAAAAAGAGAACTCTCTTACATGTCCACATTTTATTGTCCACATTTAATCCCCCCCCTCTCTCTCTTTCTCTCTCTCACTCACTCACTCACTCACTATGTCTCTCGCGCTCTCTCTCGCTCTCTCTCTCACTCACTCACTCTCTCTCTCGCGCTCTCTCTCTCTCGCTCTCTCTCTCTCTCTCTCAAACTCTCTCTCTGTCACTCTCGCGCTCTCTCTCCCTCACTCTCTCTCTTGCTCTCTCTCTCTCCCTCACTCACACTCTCTCTCACACTCTCTCTCACACAGAGAGACAGAGAAAACTACAGTCAGGTCCAGAAGTCTCCACCAAGAACACAGATGGTAGTCAGTGGCTGCGTAGCTACATTTCACAATTTTAAAACAAAACGTGAAAAAAGAGAACGAATCTGTGGTTTTCTATCAACGATGCAAAGTGGTCAGGGCAGGTTGAGCAAAGTTTATATATATATATATATATATATATATATATATATATATATGTACACTACCTTGGGGCTACCAGAGAAACCATGATAAAAGGCAGTAAACTAAAGACAAGCACAGAGTGTTTTCAGCAACAGTGCAAAATGGCTGCCAGTGTGAATGCAGTTTTAGGTCCAAATCCACCAAAAGCTGCACTTTGGAGGTAAGCCAAATGCTTATCATGTACAAAGGCATAGTAATGTGTGTAGTGTGAAGGTCATTGGGGTTTTAGACACGTACACATGATGCACTGTATTATAGACAGCTAATTTCTTGGTCATCATGTAGGTGGTTAAAGATCACACATTCCTTGTACAGTGTGTGCATCTTCCTCCAGCTTTTCAGTTTACTAAAAATTTAGTTGGAGATTTTTGGTTAATGGACTCTTTTATCCTAGCAGAGACTGAGGTGTTTAAAACCCCCAACAAAACAACAACAACAACAACACTGCTGCGGCTTATCCATTCGTACCTGCACCACAAACTCTATAATGTCAGTGTGATTGCGGTACGGAGAATGAACTCAAATATCTCCCAAAAATCTGCTCCTACGGTGATCCGTTTGCAGTGATGGATGGGGGGTAGATGTGATGGGCTATAAGGCACTCTGACCATAACAAGACCATAACCAGGTGAGTGTATATCGCTTAATTGTTCCCCATCCCACTCTCATCTCGTCCCCTGATGTGTGGTTAAGGCTCGGTTCTTTTGTGTCCTCGAGTACAACACGCAGACACAGGACGTATCGATGCGGATCCACCTCCATCCTGTCCCCCTGGTGTTGTCTGACGTGAACGCTCTCACATATGACTGCTTGGTCTGACACTCGCTCACCCAATGGCGCTTGTCCACGCCAAGACAGCCAGCTCCTGCCACACCATGCTCCCCCGCTTGTACTCCACGGTGATCTGGCCCACGGCACCGTGTCTCATAGAAGTACTGCATCATCATGCCCTTCTTGGTGGGAAATTTGTCCAGTACGGTGACATTTTGCATGTGTACGTCAATCGCTGTTCGCCGGTCCATCACCCAGCTGCTTGTAGACTCACAAACCGAGCGCTCGATGCCCGTGTGTGCAAGTTGCCGCTTTCTACGGCGCAAGGATGGTGTGGCATTCCCTGATGAGTCTGATAAATCCAGCAGGAGGTTCTTGTAGGATTCCTCATCTTCGCTTTTCTCCAACTTTAACCCCTTGTCGTCCATTCCATGTTCTTCCTGTTGCTCGGGCATGAGCCCCAATTCCAGCATTATCTGCAATGGAGGATGTTTGGGAGGCAAATGGGACGTGGAGATCCGCACTCGAGGGTTTGTATCCAGAAGCAAAAGTTCATCATCCATCTGCAGGAGTCCATCTAGGCCCAAGCCCAAGCCCTCAGGAGTCACTGTGGGCATCGTGGGCAATGTATTTTCCCTTGTTCCTTCTCCACCCACCTCCCGCAGATCCTCTTTGTTTGTTGGTCCATCTACAGGGTGCAGGTCCATTGGCCACTCTTTAAAAGTCTTTCTTTCCATTGACACCTCCTCGTTTTTCGTATTCAGCACATTGTCTTTAGCCCCATCTCCTTCAATATGAGTTTCTAGCTTGCTATCCTCCTGAAACTGACCATCTGTTGATGTGTAGTCCCTAAGTATGTGGTTCTCTTGGGAATTGTCTCGTCCTTGAAGTTTGCTCGAAGTTTGCAACCCGAGGTTCATCCTGCCTGGCTTTGCCTTCTTGTACTGATGCCTTTCAGGTGAAAGGTCCTCATTCATAAACGAAGACGTGCCTTTAACCGTCAGATCGATTTGAACGTGGGTGTCTGGCGTCCTGCGAGGTAATTTTTCCGCTGCTTTTTTATCACTTGAGATGTATTCCACATGAGAATCGCTGGATTTGGAGATTGGATTTACCAATGAACTGGTGCTGAAGTTGTTGCCAGGCTCCATTGTTGCAGCTACAAGCCTGGGCACACAGGGACAATCAGGGAAGAACAGGGCCGAGGCAATCACCATGGCAACCAGGGGAAGCCAGTGCATCACTCCCAAGACGTATCAACTGGAAGAGAAAGACAGAAAGTGTGAGAGACCTGGAAATTTAAGCTCACATCCCACAATGCATCTGTCAGAGAAATTCCAGGCACTCTTCCATCTCACAAAATGAACTGCAATAACAAACGTTTAAACGGCGATAGACCTTAAAGCCCTGGCACAGTGGCGGAAAAAATGACAAGTTATTTATAGATGTGTAGCATACCTTTGCTTTGGACTCTGATACAACTAATCACTATCTAGTGTTTTATAGGTCCACTTATCCTGGTCAGATCTCAGAACTCCTGTCATTTAAAAACTTATCGATAAACAATGGTGTTTTGAAAAATATTCATTCGTTGAATGTACGCTTAACAGGATGCTGAACCATCAGAGGACATCAGACCTACACACTATACCTAAATAAGGAGGCCACAGCACATGTAGTAAAATAGAAACACGCTTCTCCTTGGTAGTACGCATAAACATTCATGAAGTTGCTTCCTTGGTGAATTACGCAAAATTACAGTAAGCAGTGAGTCATATCGGCAAGGAGACAACAGTTTCAGCAGATGCTCGCAATACGTCAGTATCAGGTAAGTTCCATTAAATTCAATTCAATTCAATTTTATTTGTATAGCGCTTTTTACAATAGATATTGTCTCAAAGCAGCTTTACAGGAATATAAACACAGTACACACACAGTAAAAGTGAGAAATTAATCCCAACTGAGCAAGACACTGAGTGGCGACAATGGCAAGGAA
>JAFFST010046279.1:70939-81562 GCA_022414735.1 Noturus placidus | reverse complement strand
AAGAGGAAGAAACCTTGAGAGGAACCAGACTCAGAAGGGAACCCATCCTCATCTGGGTCACAACAGATATTCTTAAAGAGATAATTATTGATCTATATGTAATCTGTTTGGTTTAGAAGAAGCCTTTGTCCCAGCAGTCTGGATTTGGAGTAGATGAGAGCTCCATCCAGAAGTAGGACCTCCGAGACCGATCATGCAGGTCCGGAGAGCAGAAAGGACCAGGATCTCCAACATCTCCAACGCTATGGCTTAGAACTTGACTGGTACTAGACTGCTAGCATGAGTGAGGTTTATTACTGTAACTATCTAAGCAAACTTAACAATGAAACGTTTGAGCATACTGTACATATGAATTCACTTTTTTTTTTTTTTTGTAGTGCTCAAACTTACTGTTCACCATTTATTTTTTGGGAAAATGAAATTGGGTCAGATCACAATAAACTCTGCATCTGTGCTGACTCATTTCCTCGCTTCTCTAAGGTGTAAACTCGGCACAAACTTGGAAACGACCGAAAGATGGCCGCACCGATTCCCCCTCAAGGGGAAATGGTGAGGGCGAGTTGACAAGGAGGTGTTGAAATGAAACCAATTTCTGCCCATTATCTAGTTCTCCTCTACGTCTGAAAGATGTCAATCCAGCCGCTTCATCTTGTCATCTGTGGCTCATGAAGCAGTCATTCTGCGTACACTGAGCTACTAGGTATCTGCTCTTGTCTTGCGCCACTCTGTCCGAGAGCACAAAGGTCCAAGCCAAAAATGGCTTTCATCCAGTGTCACTTACCGTCAAGACCGGGTCAAGTCTCAAGTCCGTCACTGTCGAGTCGAGTCCTGGGATACGAGTCGAGTCCTGGCCAGGCTTATCACAATTGCAACGAAAGCACTGTAGAGCCTTCCCCTTCCCTCAAACCAACGGCACCCCATTGCTGAAATGACGTATGCCTCATTAGGGCGGCTGTGTCTCAGTTGGTAGAGCGGGTTGTCCACTAATCCACTAATCGTAGGGTTGGTGGTTGGAATCCCGGCCCGGGTGATCCATGCCGAAGTGTCCTTGGGCAAGACACTGAACCCTAAGTTGCCCCCGATGGCAAGCTAGCACCTTGCATGCAGCTCTGCTACCATTGGTGTGTGAGTGTGTCTCATTTGTAAGTCGCTTGTAAATGTGAATGTAAAATGATATTTCTGTAAAGCTGCTTTGAGACAATGTCCATTGTAAAAAGCGCTATACAAATTGATTTATTATTATTATTATTATTAGTTGTCTTTAAGGTGAAGAATTGAGTAGATCTTGTGTTGGAGTTAAAAATGAAGAAACTAGCCAGACAAATTGCATGGCACAGTTTCTTAAAGGTTTCGCACCTAGGGGTAATTAGCATAGCCATTTAAACTACAATCAGGTTTTGGTGAAGCAGAAGAAAACTCAGAAGAATGAGGAGCACATAAGTAACACTGTACAGACTCTGACAGTCACTAGCGGAACCTACTGAAGGTTTTACTTACTGGCTATAAATCCCAGTCTGGGTTTTACTACCGATTATTATATTTCAAAAAATAATATAAAATAGACCATAATAATAAATTCCATTGAGTGTACAGGTTAATTGCATTTTCTGGCAGTGAAACCCGGCTTGGGTGAAACTGAAGCGTTTGGCAAATGCAGACCAATTCATCGCTCCCTTGCAAAAATCCTTCTGAGCCGTAAAAGTTCTTTGTGATTAAGTAAAGGTTAAATGCATTAAAAGAAAAAAAATTTATTAGAATTTTAATAGCGGCAATCTCCTCCTCGGCTCGCACACAGAAATGCGTTCCTTATGTTTAACCTCAGAGCTTGTAATGAACAGCAGACGAATCCTGGGACTTGGCACCACCTCTCTGACTGCTAGTGATTCAGATGATGGTTTAATCGAGCCAGTGAATGAAGCAATAATTAGCGTGTAGGGATTTCGCTTTCGGCACACTAACTGAGATCTGCAGGTCTGGCTCGACCACCAGGGGGCAAACAAAGCCGCATCTTCGCACTCCTGTAGATGTTTGCTCATGGTGAAGGATTGAGCGTTAATTTTCTGTCGGATTCCAGGTGTCAAGCATAAATGCATCTACTGTTCTTATTGCGTCAAAAGCGACAGGAGCGAACGGTGGAGAAAGACTGAGAGAGAATGAAAGAGTGGAGGAATGCTCAGAATGTGAAGGATGTGGCTCCTCCTGGGTAACCCCAGGCAGGACAGGATGGATAGTTAGAGAGAGAATAGTTATGCACGTAGCCTTTTTGTTGCAGTACAAACTTACGTCTAACACCACTCCACCCTGGGCGAATTCTCTCTTTCATTGCTATTCATGCAGACAAATGGGAAGAGGATGAAAATAATGGTCCGTCAGAACACTTGCCATGACATGAAAGACTTTTTAATAGCCTAATTTTTAGGCCCTAATTTCCTGTTTACCACCTGAGAGTTCTGTTGCTGTCCTCCCAATCATAAATCAATCATTACTTGGTGAAGGGCGGGGCAAGACGCATTGTTTTGCATTAAAAGGGACGATAATGCCTAATGTCATAGTGCTTAAAGTACAGAACTCCTTGTTTTTCTTTCTTTTCTGGTTTTTTTTTTCAGCCACGGACCATTCCTTCTGCTTTCTTCTTAAGGACTTCCTCTTAAACAACTTCACCCATATGTTACGTATACACTGCCTGCGGTTGTTGGGAAATGTAACCGTGCTTTGACGACACGGAGCCGAATCTGATCCGTACCCCGTACCCCGAGCAACCTAAATAGCACGCATAACTTGTTAAACTTGCCCAATACCTCCTCGGCGTTGATATTTCATTTTTCTGCTGTTAAATGTCTTTACGCAGCAACAAATATTACCTTCATCCAGATTCCGTAGCCGGCATCCGATGATCTTCATACGCAGTTGAGTATTCAGAATTGAGTTGATGACGAATATCAAGTTATATCGAGTTACGACCTCAGTAACTATAGGCTTAAGCTCTATTCAGACGTTACGTCTCATTCCGAGTTCTGCACATGGGGCAGAGGTTGTGGAAAACAGAGGCGTGTCTCAGTTCTGTCCTGACCTTGAACTTGAAGTTCTTTGATTGATGAAAGGTGCAGTTTTAAAGCCAGCGGCACCGAATGCCTTTTGAGGCCAATATTAAATACGTAATAACTTTATTAATTACTGACTAGTATCATCTACAATGAGGAGATCTTACTCCGAGACACTGAGGGCAGAGTATTATTTGGAGAAGATTACTACTAACACAAAGTGAGTTGTACGCGTTTAGACGTTCTCACGCTGTACTAAACTTTAGCGCTGCGTTCACGTCATCACCGGTGTGGAATTATCACGAGGTCTCGAGAAACAATGAAACATTTCGCCATGTATTTTTAAAGGCCTGTTAAAATGTTCATCGTAAAACGAATATTTGTTGTGCTTATTTATTTGATTCGCAACTAAAACAACAATCTACAACATTACTGTAAATAATATAACCAAGGTAACATCTGTGGTATTACTTTATCTGAAGAAAAAAAAAAAAAAAAAAAGGTTAACAGTGACGGTCAACAGAAATCTTACGTATCACTTAAATAGCGCTTGAACGATCGGGATCGGCCGATCATGGCGGCGGTGATCGGTATCGATCGATCGGGATCGGACGATCATGGCGGCGGTGATCGGTATCGATCGATCGGAGCATCCCGATGCTTGTGTTTAAAGCTGGTGGTCTTGAAAGCATCTTGGATGCTTAACTAAAAAATCTGGCAGTGGTGTGATTTTAATACAGGACACAGGTGATTGTAATCATCGCATTGAGGAGGACGCGACTTTCCGCCACTTAAATACTGCCGTAACGAATACATTAACACCACGACCTGTGTTTAATCCATCTCACTCCGGTGACTTACCTGTTAATAACTGTTCATAAATAAAAACCGATCAGGTGACCTGATTTGTTCAGAACTATGGTGGAAATGAAAGGTAAACAAACTAAAGCAAAACAATAATAATACAAAAAAAAAAATCGAACAAATCACCCAAGTATGGAGAGTTAAATAAATTATATATACATGTAGCTACTTTAAAATAAAACATGTCCAATTCGGTCCTTGCAGCAGAGTCTATTCAAGGACCAAGCCCACCTTACTCAGATGCTCTCAGACCCGAGTGTGAGTACTGGGTTCTTACATAAAGAACCGCACCATGAATATGTGGAAGCATCCGTAGACCCTTTATTCGTAGTACTTAAACGTAACCCTAATAGCCATACCTATTAGTAATAGCCAACCTGGGTGTCTGTGGCTCAGTGGGTAGAGCGGGGTGTCCACTAATCCACTAATCGTAGGGTTGGTGGTTGGAATCCCGGCCCGGGTGATCCCATGCCGAAGTGTCCTTGGGCAAGACACTGAACCCTAAGTTGTCCCCAATGGCAAGCTAGCACCTTGCATGCAGCTCTGCTACCATTGGTGTGTGAGTGTGTCTCATTTGTAAGTCGCTTTGGATAAAAAGCGTCTGCTAAAATGAATAAATGTAAATGTAATACCTGCAATCCTAATCTTCTGTAACCTACCGTCACTGTAAACATCATAAACTGACCCAGAACTCTTCTGCTAAGGCATACCGCTAATCTTCCATTTAAATGGGGCAAATGGGACTTTAGGAATGGGAATGAATTCTTCACGAAAAAGAAACGCTAAACATCAGCACATGGACCATGTGTCATTAATCTTCTGGCAATATGTTGGAAGTACTTTGGCAGCTCCAAGCTCTTAACCTTCGAGTTGTTAACCTTACAGAAAAACAGGTTCCAACCGAATCACATTTACATTCGAGACATGGTTCTATACATGATCAACACTGCACAACGGACAGCATGTTAAGAGCACGGTAAGACTCGTTCGGAACACGTTGGAGATGCACTGAGGTTTATGGATAAAACACTTCAGGAATCCCTTTGAACATTTTTTACTGAGTGGTAAATGTTCCCGCCGCTCCATCGCTCCATCGTGCCCTTCATGGAGCTGCGTGTTCTGAGGGATCGTCAAGTCGACAATTAATAGAGTTTGTGTTTACTTTTGGAAATGTCATGCTCGCACTGATCAAACGAGAGGACGATCATGCTCAAATGATTCTCTTGCACGAAATTCCGCTCGTGTTATAAACAGTTATGGTAGAGTCTGGAGACCAAAGCACAGCGCTTGTTTAATATCATGTGGAGGACCTTGAGGATCTGTGCTAGGCCTCGTGTTTGAAATATGGTCCATTTGCCTGTGAGCTTGCGGTTGTTATGGGGATAGAATTAGCTGGCTTCGACGGCTCTGTGTGTGTGTGTGTGTGTGTGTGTGTGTGTGTGTGAGAAAGAGAGAGAGTTTGAGTAATGCGAGTGTGTAAGATAAGCAGATACCAAGTGTCAAATTCACGTTCGCGTTAAAAGACTAGCAGTGAGATAGGACACAAAAGAGAGCTTGTTTATGTGTGTATGTATGCGGGTGTGCAGGGTTTAAGAGTAATGGACTCTGAGTGTGTGTGTGTGTGTGTGTGTGTTGAGTATAAAGCACACAGAGCCAAGCTGTTTTGTTGTGCCTGGCTAGCAGACCCAGTCGAGTGCATTATCACAGCAAATGGAGCGTTATGGAGATAAGGTGCTACTGTCACCGACCTCCTCCCAGTCCATCACCTGCACGTGTGTTCAAGTGCCCACACACACACACACACACACACACACACACACACACACACACACACTCATCAAGCTCCCTTTTGAAGAGAACACTTTCCCCCTGTGCGGTTAACAACACACATAAATCAGGCACGTCAGCCATCGTGAAGACTCACTTTCCAGTTACACACCTCCCAATCGACTCGCTGACACCTGTCAGGCGTGCAGCTCATCTGTACGTTCACAAGACAAACATTCAGGCCTGTACGTAAAAAAGAAACGTCCTTTTTTCAGGAGACTGTATTGTAAAATCCAAATACAGATCTTTAATGGGAAGGGTTTAAACGATGTTGTTCATGCTTGTTCGATTGAACCGTAAACAATTATTGCACATGCACCTGCGAGAACATGCCATAGACCTGCTGCATGGAGACATGAGGACTGCAGATGTGTTCAGAGGAATACACTGCAACGTCTGTAATATAAGACGCCTGAGACGGTGCTACAGCGAGACAGGAAGGACAGCGGATGGACAATCTTACAGCAAGAACTGACCAATCTGGTTCAGTCCATGAGGATGAGATGTGGGCGGCTGTGGCTCAGTCGGTAGAGCGGGTTGTCCACTAATCCACTAATCGTAGGATTGGTGGTTCGAATCCCGGCCCGGGTGATCCCATGCCGAAGTGTCCTTGGGCAAGACACTGAACCCTAAGTTGCCCCCGATGGCAAGCTAGCACCTTGCATGCAGCTCTGCTCCCATTGGTGTGTGAGTGTGTCTCATTTGTAAGTCGCTTTGGATAAAAGTGTCTGCTAAATATGTAAATGTAAATGAGATGTAGTTCTGGTGGCCACACCACACACTGACGGGTCCTGTTGATGTCGAATTGCTTCAATGGTGGGTTCCTTATTCTTAATGAAAAACAACAACAAAACAGTACAATGAGAAACTCCCGAAGCTTCCGCCATCGTCTTGTCAGTCAGCTCGCCTCACTCTCACGTGATGAATGTAACCTGACTCCTGCTGATCTGCGCCGCTGACTCGCTTGGAGCAGACGAATTGAGAAGACATGTTCGGTTTGTAATCGTAGCGTCCGTTCTCTAACGGAACTAAACGATTTTTATTACTATTAAAAAGCAAAGCAAGAGTACTGCGGTGGGCAAGTGATGTAATCGGTGTGCGACTGAACGCCGTGTAACACCGGGAACACCGACTATCGCAGCAAGCCTAATATATATGGTATATACATATATAAACCCAAACATTAACAATATCTCAGGGTAAGTAACAGGCTTCACTTTCGGTACAATGCACTTTGATTTAAGCGGTTAATACTGCGACAACACTGTTGTGGAGAAACATGGAAGCTGAGTACAAGCTAACTTGTGACTGAGGCTAAAAACCGGACAGATGTTTTTATCAAATTCATTGATAACCACATAAAGCAGTTTTTTTGGTGATTGTTCCGGCCAAAATTGCTTATTTTTGCTGTGGCTTTTAAAAAAAATTGTGATAAAACCTGCCGAGTTTTTTTGTGCTTTTGTTTTTTTTTGGGTTGAAAACTTCTTGAATTGGCGGAATTGCAGTTGCAAAAAATAGTTTGGAACGGTGATGTTTGTTGTTAAATGAGACCTTTTAGATGTACTCATTCAACGCACATGAATCGAAGAGGGCTGAATCTGCGTTGTGATGACGATATATTACGCATCTTGGCCCAAATCTGCTGTAATTTTGAAAAATCGCAAGCAACACAGAATATAGCGGAGTTTGCTTGATTTTGTGTTTATTTATGCGATTGCGAGATCCTAGAGGGATAGATAAAGTGTGTTAGTAAGCTGATGGCCCACCCTGAGCCAACAGAACAGCTCCAGTGCACTTTACATAGGGTTTACAAATCTCTGGCGTGATACCTTGAGGGCAATGGCATGATACCTTTAGGGCAGTGGCGTGATACTTTTAGGGCAGTGGCGTGATACCTTTAGGGCAGTGGCGTGATACCTTGAGGGCAGTGGCGTGATACCTTTAGGGCAGTGGCGTGATACCTTTAGGGCAGTGGCGTGATACTTTTAGGGCAGTGGCATGATAACTTGAGGGCAGTGGCGTGATACCTTGAGGGCAGTGGCGTGATACCTTGAGGGCAGTGGCGTGATACCTTGAGGGCAGTGGCGTGATACTTTTAGGGCAGTGGCGTGATACCTTGAGGGCAGTGGCGTGATACTTTTAGGGCAATGGCGTGATACTTTTAGGGCAGTGGTGTGATACTTTTAGGGCAATGGCGTGATACCTTTAGGGCAGTGGCGTGATACTTTTAGGGCAGTGGCGTGATACCTAGAGGGCAGTGGCGTGATACCTTGAGGGCAGTGGCGTGATACCTTGAGGGCAGTGGCGTGATACTTTTAGGGCAGTGGCATGATACCTTGAGGGCAGTGGTGTGATAACTTTAGGCAGTGGTGGCTTGATGGTTAAAGTTCTGGGTTACTGATCACGGGTTTAAGCACTGCCAAGCTGCCACTGCAAGGCCCTTAACCATCTCAACTCCAGAGGTGCTGTATCATAGCTGACCCTGCGCTCCGACTCCAGCTTCCTAACAAGCTTTTATACGCGAAGAAAGGAATTTAAGTGCTCTCTAATGTATATGTGACAAATAAAGGCTTCTTCTTCTCCCTTTAACACATTGTTCTCTCAAAACCTATTCCCTCAATTGATGTTTTGATGATGACGGTGGAAATCCCTGTGTAACACAGTGCTCCAAAATACCCCATACTGTAGGTGTTTGATGGAACCGGTTAGAAGAACGTTGTATCGCTTTGTTGGGACTCTTCCCCTTGAATGTTATTTAAAGTCTGTTCTTCCCATTAATTCCTCCCTCATCTGAGGCATCAAACTTTGTTGCCTGCAATGAGTGAGGCATAAGGAACCTTTCAAGACTGGTATCCTTCTGGTGCCTTCCAGATAGCATGCAGAAGTACTGATAGCAATGCGTTAAACCTTTCTTTTTGGTGAACCAGACTGAAACGAAATATGTTTTACTTGTGTAGTGATGCCCACAAAACTAACGAGTGCGTTCTTGCAGAGTGTCTCGAAACAATAAGCCACGTCAACTTCAAACAGCGTAGCCCGTATATGACATGGCAGTAACTTGTTGAGGATTCAATGATTCGAAGCTGATCAAACGAGTCTGCTTTTATAGGAGGGAAACGAAGGATGGAAAAGTTTTTCTCCCGACTAACTGGATTTTCATGAACTCCACATTTCTCCTGCGATCGATTTATGAATACATTCCTTCATATCCGGCTCGATCAGTGAGGCCCAGTGTGTGTGCAATATAAATGATTATTAGCATAAGCTGAATGCTCGATAAAGAAGTTGCAAATATACGCTTGGAAAAGGCTTTTTCTTTGTTTGTGGTTTTTATGACGGGGTGTAACAAGGTCACGATGAAACAAAGCCTTGATTAAACAGTGATCTATCTGTGATCCCTTGTTCAGCATCAGTGTGGATTAGCAGCATCCCACTCATCAACACACCCCGTGGAAAAAAGGCCAAGTTCAACATTCTCTCCGAGCGAGGCGGGGGAATTAACCAGCACAGGAAAGGAAATTAGTTGCACAAGCTTATCGATTCACAATCAGTGCAGGAATGCTGTTGCAACTCAGCACACGTGTTTCTGATATTTGGAAATTTGCAGATCAAGCACCAGAGCCACCGCGTGAAGGGACTATCAGACATCATCGTGTAGATCTTACAGGTTTGGGTGGCCCTGCTTGCTCTCTCTCTCTCTCTCTCTCTCACACTCGCTCTCTCCCGCTCTTCTTTTGTTTTCTCCTGTCCAAAAGCGGAGAAAGTCCAGACCCAGTTCTGAGACCTGCTCTGGATAACATTATCACTGCAGTGAATGAGAATGCTTCCCATTAATGGCCTTCATTCTCAAGCTTTCATCCTCTCCTACTTTTACAGCTTTTTTTAACACCTGATATCTGATATTAGGTTAGGAAGTGGCACTTGTGTAACATTTGTTTTTATCTTTATTTTCACTTTGTGCGATAGCTGCGCAGGTTAGGACAGACCCAACAGCTGCCTCTCTCTCTCTCTCTCTCTCTCTTTCTCTCTCTCTCTGTGTGTGTGTTTTATTAAGTGCTTCTTCAGTAGCTGATGCTCAGCTCTGGCAGCAATGCCCTGGAGATACATTCATCCAGTACCACTCTCGTCTCCCTGTATATCTGTTTTTTTCCATAACACATGCGCCGTCATTCTAGCCGTAAATCTCAAACACGACCGCTCTGTCCGCAACAGCGACGTCTACATCTTTACTTGCACTCTGGAAATAAATGGAATGGAAAGTGCTCACCACCAGGACTGATAGGAAACGGGATGAATGGTTAGCTTGAGAAAAAAAAAAAAAAAAAATTAATAGTTGAAGTCTCCTCCCTTTTTTCACTGAAATTAGAAGAGTAAGTCTACGTAGCCTAGTATGTCCAGACAATCTGTAATGCCTGACAGACTCTCACTGATTTGCTTACTCACTCACTGACAGAACTGCAGAAGTCTGTAAGGGAGTGACTCTGCAGCGGCGTCGGCTCTGTACTACTGACCGTAAGGTTGTGAGCTCAAATCTCAGCGTGTCTCTGTTGGGCCCTCGAGTAAAATTCCTTAACTCTTAGCACTGTTTGTAGCCCCACTTATATTGTAAACCTATTATATGTCAAATGTACATACGGTTCTGCAATAGTGACCACAAGACTGTGAGGTTAGTTCCCCATTGGGCCTTTGTTTAACACTTAACTCTCTTAACTCATAAAATTGTATTTAGCTCCCTTATATAGCACGTCCGCCTCACACCTCCAGGGTCCGGGGTTCGAGTCCCGCCAGGGCCATGTGTGTGTGGAGTTTGCATGTTCTTCCCGTGTGTCGGGGGTTTCCTCCGGTTACTCCGGTTTCCTCCCCCAGTCCAAAGACATGCATGGTAGACTGA